>NW_025560510.1:50000-78462 GCF_020424385.1 Procambarus clarkii
TATGTGACATATAGGAGACTATATGTGACATATAGGAGACTATATGTGACATATAGGAGACTATATGTCACATATAGGAGACTATATGTGACATATAGAAGGCCTGCTATTCGTTTCCATAATATTATATACAAAAATATAAGACTGCTTCTGTACGTGTGTGTGTGTGTGTGTGTGTGTGTGTGTGTGTGTGTGTGTGTGTGTGTGTGTGTGTGTGTGTGCGCGCGTGGGGGGGGGGTTATGCCGTAATACGGATACCTTGCGGTTACTTTACGCGGTAAATTCAACTACCTTTAACCTTCGGACTAAACCAGACGTCAGAAACTCGTTAAGTCAGAACTATATAACTAGAGCTGATCTTCAACACGACTGATACGCGGTCAGTTCCCACTCTCTCTCAGCCCCTGACACACAAACACAGAAAACGGTGGTGACATTAAGGCTGACTAAACTAATGCAGTCTCCGTGGTGAAGTTGTAACATACTCTTGAGGTTATCTTGAGATGATTTCGGGGCTTTAGTGTCCTCGCGGCCCGGTCCTCGACCAGGCCTCCACCCCCAGGAAGCAGCCCGTGACAGCTGACTAACACCCAGGTACCTATTTTACTGCTAGGTAACAGGGGCATAGGATGAAAGAAACTCTTCCCATTGTTTCTCGCCGGCGCCTGGGATCGAACCCAGGATCACAAGTCCCGCGTGCTGTCCGCTCGGCCGACCGGCTCCTCCGACCGGTTTGTAATGGTTTGTACAGTTTGAAGAGATTTTCAAATGATCAATTACAAACGATCTTAGTAGGATCATCAGGTGGGGTATACAAGGAGAGGGGGAGAAGGGAAGGTGCAAGGGAAGAGGGGGAGTAGGGAAGGGGCAAGGTGGGGTGGAAGGGGGAGTAGGGAAGGGGCAAGGTGGGGGTGCAAGGGGAGAAGGGGAGGGGGGGAGTAGGGGAGGGGGGAGTAGGGAAGGGGCAAGGTGGGGGTGCAAGGGGAGGGGGGAGCGGGGGGGAGGGGGGTGCAGAGGGAGGGGGGAGAAAGGAAGGGGCAAGGTGGGGTGGAAGGGGGAGTAGGGAAGGGGCAAGGTGGGGTGCAAGGGGGAGGGAGAGAGAGCAAGGGCGCAGCTAATCCCCCAATGGAGAACATTAAGGTGACTTCCATCATCTGGGGATTACAGAGGAATTTTAATTAAGGGATGAGGCATTTTTCCTTCCCTTTCTTGTAAGGATTTTGTTGGGTGGATCATTAATAACTGAGCAGCCTTCCTAGCTAGTTAGCCTCGCTAGCGTAATTAAGCAAACCACTCCTCCTCTATTACGAAATGTAGGCACAAAAAATGCAGCTATTCAATTTGTGAATATATTAATGACTTGTTATACACAAGGAATATTATTAATTAAACTAAAGACAAGAGACAAAAAATTAAAAACTAAATTTATATCCTCTTAAAAAAGTAAAGTTGTGGCCGACATTATTGAAGTGTACAAGTGGATGATCATAATAAAGAGGATTTTAATAAGGTTAATATATCAACACTTATTAGAATAAGAAACAATGGATATAAATTGCATAAGTTTAGATTTAGAAAAGACCTGGGTAAATACTGGTTTGGTAACAGGGTTTTGGATTTGTGGAACTAATTATTGGTTAAAATAATAGAACATGGGAACCCTTGATTGTTTCAAGCGAAGGTAAGATACTTATATATATATATATATATATATATATATATATAAATATATATATATAAAATATATATATAAATATATATATATAAATATATATATATAAATATATATATATAAATATATATATAAATATATATATATATATAAATATATATATATATATAAATATATATATATAAATATATATATATATATATATATATATATATATATATAAATATATATATATATATATATAAATATATATATATATATATAAATATATATATATAAATATATACAAAAAAAAATATATATAAATATATATATATAAATATATATATAAATATATATATATAAATATATATATATATAAATATATATATATATATATATATATATATATATATATATATATATATATATATATAGTGAGTTTGGGAGGATATAATAAATAGGAGCTGCTACGTATGGACCAATAAGCCTTCTGCAAATTTCTTGATTCTTATGTTCTTATTTGTATATAAAAGTCTTAGGTGTTCCGCTGCCACAGTTCACTACCTCAGTAACTAAGTGCTTCCAGTCTACTCCTAAATCCAGGTCCTTAAGTCCCTAATCCGAGCCCCGAGCCCTAGTTTCCTCGTCGTCCTGTACCCCGTCAATCCAGCTTTCATTCATATCTCCCTCGCCCTCAATCCCCACATCAATTTTGGCATTCATCAATCCACCAGTTTTCAAGACTCGCATCCCTCCACACAATTAGTTTTACCTTGTTCTTTCTTTCTCTTATCTCTTACCTCCTTTTCCTTCCTTTCCCTCTCCTGACCTTTCTCCTTCCATATTCCTTTATACATCTCTCCCTTTTTTAAGGTATCATCATCCTCCTCTCTTCACACTATGACCAATATGGTCAAGAATGCTAAACATCAGTTTTCCAATTTGCAGCTAATTATATTTATTAAAGTCCAATGGAAGACATTATCTTTCCAGAAGGAAATTATCAGGAGAAAGCATCAAGCCATCACGGCTATATAGCACTGGGAAGGAATCAGGATATGGGATGGAGGGAAGGAATGGTGCTCAATCACTTGGACGGTCGGGAATTGAACGCCGACCTGCATGAGGCGAGACCGTCGCTCTACCGTCCAGCCCAAGAAATAACACTGCTTCCAGAAGAGATAATGGCAGTTTTTTTCCAGGAGAGAGAATCACTGTTTCAAGGAGAGGAAGTGGTCATGTTTCCAGGTGTGGTAATGACGATAGAAGTGATAAAGGCAGAGTGCTTCCAGGGGAAATGGTAGTGGGCTTCCAGGATAGATAATACAACCGTTCCAGTACAGTCTCAAGTGTCTCCAGGGAGAGACACTCGTCTCCAAAGACGAAAGAGAGAGAGAGAGAGAGAGAGAGAGAGAGAGAGAGAGAGAGAGAGAGAGAGAGAGAGAGAGAGAGAGAGAGAGAGAGAGAGAGAGAGAGAGAGAGAGAGAGAGAGAGAGAGAGAGAGAGGAGAGAGAGAGAGAGAGAGAGAGAGACAGAGCGACAAAGTCTCTGCCACATGTGTGACACAGAAGCAATAAAGGTGATAAAAACGATGGTGTGAGAGATACGAGAGACAGAAGAGTGCAAGAGACAAGATTGGTAAAGATTGTGTGGTAGGGAGTGTAGTGTGGGGGGTGTACTCACCTAGCTGTACCTACAGGATCGAGCTCTAGCTCTTGGAACCTACTTTTCTAGCCGCCGGTTGTCTAATACAATGACTCCTGACCTATTTCCCCACCATACCTATTTAAAGTTGTGGATTGAATTTGCCTCGACAACCTGCTACTTTAGGTCATTCCATTTACACTACCCTCAAGCTAAAAAGAAACCTTTCTAACATCTCTATGACACCTGAGTTTCAAGCTTCCATCCGTGACCCCTTGTTCTATTGGGCTTTATTATAGAACTTCCTCTTCATCCATCCTGCCAACTCCTTTAAGTACGTGTGTAGTATCACCCCCCGTCCGTCCTCTTTAGTGTCGTCAGGTTTAGTTCCTTCAGCTTCGCTTTTCGTACTTCATCCCTCGCAACACTGGGTCGAGAGTCTCGTTGCAATCTTCTACTCCACTATCCAGGTTTTTTTTTGGAAGTGGGTTCCAGGAAGGGGCGACGTATTCTAAAACTGGCCTCGCATAGGCCGTATACAGTGATCTAAAAGCCTCCTTATTCAAGTTCCTGAAGGATGTTCTGACGTTTAGGAGAGTAGAGTATGCGGCTGACGTTATATATATATATATATATATATATATATATATATATATATATATATATATATATATATATATATATATATATATATATATATATGAGCCTCTGGTTTGGTGTTATGTCTATTTCCAAATCTTTTTCTCTGGACGCTATAGGGAGGTAGTTTCCCCATCATCGAGGACTGGCCTTTTCGGTCTAATTCCGTTACCTTACATTTGCTGGTGTTCAACTCTAGCAGCCATATCTCTGACCAGCTGTGCAGCCTGTTCAAGTCATCTTGGAGAATCGTACAATCCTGGTCTGTTTCGAACTCTTATCATTTACGCATCGTCTGTAAACGACGACATATCAGCTCAACTCCCAAGTCATTTACATAAATGAGGAATAGTATGGGTCCCAGCACTGATCCTTGAGGCACTCCGCTTGTTTTAGGACGCCAGTCCCTCTCCTCGCCCTCAATGTCAGTCTCTGACACCTGTTGGGTAATTTCTTCCCCATGTTAGTGCGTTTTCACCTCTCTCTCGAGTGTATAGGCCATTATCAAATCGTGTGAAACAAGGGCATGATGCCCCTTGTTTGCAAACAAGGACATCACGTGAAAGGAACTCTGTTCATTTGTTTCTGCCTCGACTAGGAATCAAATCCGGGCCCTTAGAACTACAACCCCAGAACACTGCCCGCTCGGCTGCCAGGACCAGAGTGAGCGAGCGTGTGCGTGCTAACCTCGCCAACTTCACAATCGCTTCACACAACGTAGGATCGACAGAGGTTTCGAGCCTTCCGGAGAGAGTGGCACGGAGCGAAAAATAAAACAAACTATTTTTCTGAAGTTGCCAAAGGGCTCAACAGAGATTGGTATGTTCCGGGGGGAGAGTTAGGGGGGAGAGTGAGGGGCCAGAGTGAAGGATACGGGAGTGGCGGAGAGTGAGGGGAGAGTGAGGGGAGAGTGAGGGGAGAGTGAGGGGAGAGTGAGGGGAGAGTGAGAGGGGGGAAGAGGGGAATATTGAGTAAAGCAGAGTGAAGTACTGTTATATACACCATAACAACCTATCCGGTAAACTAAATTACTAAGTAGGCTTAAAACCCTCCAAACAGTATTCCCTCCAACAAAGGCGAGATAAAATTATCAGACTACATCTGAAAACTGTTTGAGGCAACTGGTCCAATACCTACTCAAGTCCTAGACAGGCCAGGAGGCTTGGAATGACCTCCAAATAGCCTCACCAAAATATGCAAATACAAACACTAAAAGATGAAGATGGGGAGGGGATAGAGGATGGGAAGGGGGGGGGGATAGTGAGCAAGAGGCTGGGAAAGGAATATGAGGAGCGGAGAGATGGGTAGGGAAAGAGTAGAGCAAGAAAAATCTCATCATTTCTTTGCTGTTTAAATTATGGTAATCATACGGATGCTTATTCCCTGACCTGGCTTGGCCTGGCTTGGCTGCTGCTTTACTCGCCATCCTATCTGCCGTCTTGTTTATTTACTTAACAGCCTAGCCTGCCTGCCTGCCTGCAGGCAGGCAGGCAGTCAGCCAGGCAGGCAGGCAGGCAGCCAGCCAGGCAGGCAGGCAGCCAGCCAGGCAGCCAGCCAGCCAGCCAGCCAGGCAGCCAACACCCTCTTCTCTGCCATCCCACACTTGACCCCCTGGAACAAGCCTCGGCTTGACAGCAACGATTCCTTCCCAAACAAACAACTCTTTATCAACACAAAACTCACAAAGTCATTTTCTCATCTGAAGCCTCGACTGCTGCAGTCTCTCTTCCCACTCCTTCCGCGCTCCTCTGCCTCACTTTAGGCACTCACTCTAGGTGAGGGAGACGGCGAGTGTGCGTGATTGATGGAGAGAGTGGAGGGAGGGATTGGGCGAGATGGTGAGAAAGAGTGAAAGAGAGTGAGAGTGAGAGAGAGGGAGAGAGCAAGGCTGTCAAGACAACAGTCTTGACAGTTGGCAAGACTGTTGTCGGCAGCATCTGGAGACCAATTTTACCAATTACTACCTGGTTGATCCGCCATTTTCTGCAGGAACGTGTTCAATTTCCCCCGTCAAATTTCAACCCTTATTTTAGGAGCAGTTGGTTGGTTAGGCTCATAAGCCACGGGCCTCTGATGTGCATAGTGTGCAGAGATGTCATAGGTACATCACAGATGTTCATGCAGGGTTCTGTGATGTGCCTATGGCACCTCTGATGTTCATACAGTGTTCTCTGCTGTGCCTTTGGCTCTTCTATTCTTCGCTGGGAATGTTCTGCACTTCCTACCATATCTTTAGCTTCAATAAAATGTTTTTGGTGTGTAGAGCGTTGACCTGACCTGTGAGTCTCGTCCATGTTTATCACATTAGATGTGGTACCCCTTGATGGGTCGACCCCAAAAGGTTGCGCCATTGAAGAGATGACAGCCCCCCCAAGAGTGCCACTCTGCCATCAAAAGATGCGTTTGGTGTATGTAATTTGATAATCTGTACCGTTAGCCGAAGGTAATATTCTGAACAGCTGAAAAAACTCTTAAGACACGTCTATGAGAGTCCACGATTCCCCTCCGCTAACGAGCCCGTCCTTAGACCAAATACATTACCACAAACCCTTCAAACCACCTGGATATTTATCTAGAGGTTTGTGAGGGGGTCTGAAAGCATATTACAGTTCCAGTAATAGTCTACGTGTAAACTGGCAAGTAAACCTTTGTGCAAAACATGAGATTTTGGCTAAAGTTCTAACTTTATTGTATTATAAACAGTTGGTTTAAAATATAACAAAATATATTCTGAAAACGTTTTCTATGAAGAATTTGGTTTTCTATTAATGGAATTCTCGGGTACAGTAAAAAAAATGGAATTCTATACTTCATAGTATCATCAATAATACACCCAATTAACATATCTAAATGAAATGATACAAAATTTAACCAAAACTTAACCTTAAGTAACTTTAACGAAACCTAACCACGGATAGAGTAGATAATAGGAAATGTCGATATTCTCAATCCATTCCTTTGAGCAGACATCCTCCCCGGGGACAGGTTGCCCGTGACCCTGGCTAAGCTGGGGGAGGCACACATTATTCTCTCGCCTCAAACATAGAACAGACTAAAATAAAAAAAATAAAATATATCTATTTATTGATACAGTTGTATGTAATATATATGTACAAACATGCCCCTCTTCCTATCTACTCTCCTTCCCTCTCCCCCCTCCCCCTCTCTTACCTTCCCTCACCTCTCCCTCAAACCCTCCCTTACTATACCCTCCCCCCCCTCCTCCTCCTCCTTCCTGACACAGCAGACTGTGTTAACGTGTTCTCACTTCTCAACTTTCTCTCCCTTCCACTCCCTCCCCCCCTTCCCTCTGACCTTTCCCCCCCTCCCCTGACCCCTTTGTCTCCCCTCCCTCTCCCCGGGGAGCTAATTCTGCGTGTGAACCTGTCCGTCTGTCTCTTATTCCATTATAATTCCCTCCCTCCACTTCCCTCTTCCGTGCTTCCCTCTCATTCCCAGCTCCCCTCCCCTCCTTCCCTCTTCCACCTTTCCTTCCTGCTGCCTCTTCCCTGCCAGAGGAGGAACCACACAGCAGCAGCCACCAGTGTCTGGGCCAAAACCAATAATCACATCTCACCTCATTCTACATATATATATATATATATATATATATATATATATATATATATATATATATATATATATATATGAATGAAAACTCACACCCCAGAAGTGACTCGAACCCATACTCCCAGAAGCAACGCAACTGGTAACTACAGGGCGCCTTAATCCGCTTGACCATCACGGCCGTCAAAGGAAGTGATAGCCGAGGCTATTTGAGCCACTTCCCCGACGGCAACTCGGATGGTAATCTTGGGCATAGCATTTCACCAAATCACCTCATTCTTTGGGGCACACGTGAGGAACAACACGTGTGTTGTTCCTCACGTGTGCCCCAAAGAATGAGGTGATTTGGTGAAATGCTATGCCCAAGATTACCATCCGAGTTGCCGTCGGGGAAGTGGCTCAAATAGCCTCGGCTATCACTTCCTTTGACGGCCGTGATAGTCAAGCGGATTAAGGCGCCCTGTAGTTACCAGTTGCGTTGCTTCTGGGAGTATGGGTTCGAGTCACTTCTGGGGTGTGAGTTTTCATTCGCATATAGTCCTGGGGACCATTCAGGCTTGTTCGCATATATATATATATATATATATATATATATATATATATATATATATATATATATATATATATATATATAATATAATATATATATATATATATATATATATATATATATATATATATATATATATATATATATAAATCATTTAAATTACTTCATAAGCTATTAGATGACATTTGAGACGGATGGATGTGTTATTTTGAGATGTATTATGAGTTATTTGTTATATAGGATTACCTTCCAGAGGTGAAACTGTTAGTGGAGGAGCGGTGACCCGCTCCCCGGCAGACGCGGCCATCAGAAATAGAGGTGGTGGTGGGGGTCCGGGAGTCGAACCCAGAGATGTGATGCACGTTCTTAAGTTGTCTCAGCTGTCAACCACAGACTGCCACAGTCAACCAGACTGTCAACCACATAAACAAGGGGGTGGGGGGGGGGGAGGGGTTCAGAGGTTGGATTAACAAGCATTTGGACTTTGCTAATGAGGACGGGCTGGCCAAACCCCTTGTTAATACATTGAAAACATGATGGTAACATGAAGCAAAAAGTGAGGGAGTGGGTCACTTGTTGATACCTGGTTGATGGGGTTCTGGGAGTTCTTCTACTCCCCAAGCCCGGCCCGAGGCCAGGCTTGACTTGTGAGAGTTTGGTCCACCAGGCTGTTGCTTGGAGCGGCCCGCAGGCCCACATATACCTGGTTGATGGGGTTCTGGGAGTTCTTCTACTCCCCAAGCCCGGCCCGAGGCCAGACTTGACTTGTGAGAGTTTGGTCCACCAGGCTGTTGCTTGGAGCGGCCCACAGGCCCACATATACCTGGTTGATGGGGTTCAGGGAGTTGTCCTACTCCCCAAGCCCGGCCCGAGGCCAGGCTTGACTTGTGAGAGTTTGGTCCACCAGGCTGTTGCTTGGAGCGGCCCGCAGGCCCACATATACCTGGTTGATGGGGTTCTGGGAGTTGTCCTACTCCCCAAGCCCGGCCCGAGGCCAGGCTTGACTTGTGAGAGTTTGGTCCACCAGGCTGTTGCTTGGAGCGGCCCGCAGGCCCACATATACCTGGTTGATGGGGTTCAGGGAGTTGTCCTACTCCCCAAGCCCGGCCCGAGGCCAGACTTGACTTGTGAGAGTTTGGTCCACCAGGCTGTTGCTTGGAGCGGCCCACAGGCCCACATATACCTGGTTGATGGGGTTCAGGGAGTTGTCCTACTCCCCAAGCCCGGCCCGAGGCCAGGCTTGACTTGTGAGAGTTTGGTCCACCAGGCTGTTGCTTGGAGCAGCCCGCAGGCCCACATATACCTGGTTGATGGGGTTCTGGGAGTTCTTCTACTCCCTAAGCCCGGCCCGAGGCCAGGCCTGACTTGTGAGAGTTTGGTCCACCAGGCTGTTGCTTGGAGCGGCCCACAGGCCCACATATACCTGGTTGATGGGGTTCAGGGAGTTGTCCTACTCCCCAAGCCCGGCCCGAGGCCAGACTTGACTTGTGAGAGTTTGGTCCACCAGGCTGTTGCTTGGAGCGGCCCGCAGGCCCACATATACCTGGTTGATGGGGTTCTGGGAGTTGTTCTACTTCCCAAGCCCGGCCCGAGGCCAGACTTGACTTGTGAGAGTTTGGTCCACCAGGCTGTTGCTTGGAGCAGCCCGCAGGCCCACATACCCACCACAGCCCGGTCACTTGTGTCATCAGTCTTCCCTAATGTCCACGCTTGCGCTGCCTGTACGAGAGTTACAGTTACAGCCCCACGCTCCTGTGCCAGGTAAGTCCACTACGGGATCACCATAGCCCGTGCTACTTGCAACTTTTGCTTCCCAGTAGCTGAATCTTAACAACAACAGCATGTACGAGAGGTATGTGTCCTGGACACTAGGTTTCAGATACATAGTCGACATAACACTAACATGGAAATAAAATAGGTTAGGAATACTACATAATATATAGACAATTATGCGAGTCAACACAGGGTGCCAACACTGTCCTGTGCCAGCGACCACCCCCCAGCGACCACCACCACCACCAGCGACCACCACCACCACCAGCGACCACCACCACCACCACCCAGCGACCACCACCACCACCACCCAGCGACCACCACCACCACCACCCAGCGACCACCACCACCACCACCCAGCGACCACCACCACCACCACCCAGCGACCACCACCACCACCCCCCAGCGACCACCACCACCACCCAGCGACCACCACCACCACCCAGCGACCACCACCACCACCCAGCGACCACCACCACCACCCAGCGACCACCACCACCACCCAGCGACCACCACCACCACCACCCAGCGACCACCACCACCACCACCCAGCGACCACCACCACCACCCAGCGACCACCACCCAGCGACCACCACCACCACCACCAGCGACCACCACCACCACCACCACCCAGCGACCACCACCCAGCGACCACCACCACCACCCAGCGACCACCACCACCACCCAGCGACCACCACCACCACCACCCAGCGACCACCACCAAATAGTAGGCAATAGATCAAATAGATAGACGTGATCAGCACGAATGGCTACAGTCAAGGCTTGCATAAAATGCGAAAAAGAGTATAGATTATCCCCATTACATTGAGTGCCAAGTCTATTCTTCGGCTGCCATAGCCAGAGTGCCAATATGCCAGATAATTTAATACAAAAATGGAATGAGAAAACACCTTTTGAATTCTGCAGACTTTAAACTGAAAAACTATTCCTGCAAATGACAGAGAAAATCCCCCGACTGCCTACTTGAAAATTCCAAAAGATTGCAAACAAATGCTACCCGACACAGAGGTACCTTACCTTGGGGTTAAATTGCGGTTACCTTGGGGTTACCTTGCGGTTACCTTGGGGTTACCTTGGGGTTACCTTGGGGTTACCTTGCGGTTACCTTAGGGTTACCTTGGGGTTACCTTGGGGTTACCTTGCCTTGATTCCGGGGGTCGGTAAAGAAAAGGTCATTTGTCCAAACAGAACCGTGTAATGGTTCAAGACGAACCGAAACGTCATCGTTTCTCCCTTTTCTGACTTGTGGTTTTGTCATCAGAACTGTGTAAAGGTTGTTCAACGTCCTCCCAGCGACTATAAGAAATATTGCCGGAACAACCGTGGACATCTTCAAGAGGAAACTAGATAGTTTCCTCCTAGAAGTGCCGGACCAACCGGGCTGTGGTGGGTATGTGGGCCTGCGGGCCGCTCCAAGCAACAGCCTGGTTGATCAGACCTCCAATCAGGCGGCCTGGTCAGAGATCAACCCACGTGAACTGATTCCCAGGTAAACAAAGTTGGTAGATATTAACACTGAAGTGACACTCGAAGGTAAGCGTCAGGTGACACTCGAAGGTAAGCGTCAGGTGACACTCGAAGGTAAGCGTCAGGTGACACTCGAAGGTAAGCGTCAGGTGACACTCGAAGCTGTGACTCTAGAGAAGAGCCAAGGGGGGGGGAGAGAGGGAGGGGGGAGGTGAGAAGTGGGTCAGGTGGGCTGGAGGCCCAGCTCAGTACACACACTTCACCTACGGGCTCGCCATAGCCCGTGCTACTTGGAACTTTTGGTTCCAGGTAGCGAATCTTTAACAACAAAACAAACACACTTCACCCTCAGCCGAAGACAGGCCTGTCCCCCCCCCCCTCTACATCTTGACAGACCCTTCAACATCCTGTCCACCGTCCATCAACATAACTCACCGTCTGTAATCATCTTGACCCAACCTCTCAACATGGATAGACAGGAGAGAAATGATGACAGGGATGGACAGGATAGAGATGACAGGTGTAGACAGATGAGGACAGGGATAGACAGATGGGACAGGGTCTAGCCACACAGGTCAAGAGGTGTGGGAGGGCGAGGCCTTGTGAGCCGTTGATCAATACATGTTGTGAACACCTCTCTTACGGTGAGGAACACGGGAAGGGGGGGGGAGTTGGGGGGCAAGAGGGGGCGATAGAAAGGAGAGAATGGGGGGTAGGGGGCGGGGGAAAAAGAGCAGGGGGTGTAGGGGGAAAAAAGGAAGATAGCTACAGAGAATAGGAAGAGTGGAAAATGAGGGGAGGGAGTTGAGAGAGGGATAGGGTGAGGGAGAAAGTAGGGAATTAAGGGAGAGGTTAGAGGGGGGAGAGGGGAAGGGGTGAGGAGTAAGAGAGGTAGGGGCTAGTTATCGAGAGGGAGAAGATAAGAACATCCATCAATGTTCAATAACTATCAGTCCTAACTATCAGTGTTCTTGAATCCTTCTATCCTGGCATCTCCCTCCTGGTGTCTCGTCCAACTGATCACCATCTTATCTATCCCTGTCTGTCCCGTCTTTCTCACTCTTCACTATCTGTCCAGCCTTCTTGTTTCACATTTATTCTCATCTCTTTGTCCCTCTTCCTGTTGCCTCCCTCCTCCTTCCCTCCCTCCTCCATCTTGCCTCTTACGCTACTTCAAGCTTTCCTGCCTTTCTCCTCTCACATCATTTACCTCAATATTTCCTCTCACCCTATCCTCCCTCCCATTTTATCCATACAATGCACTGCCCCGCAATCTCTTAAAAGCTTCATATTTTCCATCTTTCTTGTCCCCCCCCTCTCCCTCTCTCTCTCTCTCTCTGTCTCTATCTCTCTCTCTGTGTCTCTCTCTCTCTCTCTCTCTATCTCTCCTCCTCCCCCCCTCTCTCTATCTCTCCTCCTCCTCCTCCCCCCCCCCCTCTCTCTCTCTCTCTCTCCTCCTCCCCCCCCCCTCTCTCTCTCTCCTCCTCCTCCCCCCCCCCTCTCTCTATCTCTCTCCTCCTCTCCCCCCCCTCTCTCTATCTCTCCTCCTCCCCCCCCCCCTCTCTCTCTCTCTCCTCCTCCTCCCCCCCCCCTCTCTCTCTCTCTCTCTCTCCCCCCCCTCTCTCTCTCTCTCCCCCCTCTCTCTCTCTCTCCTCCCCCCCTCTCTCTCTCTCTCTCCCCCCCTCCCTCCCTCTCTCTCTCTCTCTCTCTCTCTTCCTCTCTCTCATACAGGAATTCAAAGAGCAGACCGTTACGAATGAACTATGAACCTCAATTCTCACTAAATTAAATTTTACCTTTTACTGTATCCACCAGCAAGATGAAGTACTAACTTACATACCGTTGTAAAGCTTGCAATACCGTCTCATCTCATGTTGTTGCTTTAATTAAAGCTAATATAAATTTAGAGTTATAAAGGAATATTTCTTGGATGAGGGGGAATTGTGTTGCTGGACTAGCCTACGCAAATTCGCCTACCAGCCCATTAACATTAATTTATAGAAACACCTTAGTCAAAGTTGACACAAATTGATTTAATATTGTTTTTGGAGATCAACTTGACTATTATGCTTAGGGTTTTATGCTGAATAGGAAAGCAACATGGAATTGCATTCTCAGATACAGCATATGCAAATGTTGTACTTTTTTGCATAGTGATCACATGATTTTGGATGTGGTGAAACCAGTAGATCTGTCAGCATATTTTTATTATGTAGCTCGGCTCCATCCCCTCATTTTTATGGTCGGTAACAGTCACTTGTTACACACACACAGAGATCACACTAATGTGATGCATCAAATGAACAAATCCACAAGGGCCGTGTCGAGGATTCGAACCTGCGTCCGGGAGCATCCCAGACACTGCCAGACACTAATCGTAGCTCAGTCGATTAAGGCAGTGTCTGGGATGCTCCCGGACGCAGGTTCGAATCCTCGTCACGGCCCTTGTGGATTTGTTCAGTCACTTGTTGAGCGCGTCTTAGTAGTCAGGTCTTGAGCACGTTCCAGTAGTCAGGTCTTGAGCGCGTCTCAGTAGTCAGGTGTTGAGCACGTTCCAGTAGTCAGGTCTTGAGCGCGTCTTGGTAGCCAGGTGTTTAGCACGTTCCAGTAGTCAGGTCTTGAGGGCGTCTTAGTAGCCAGGTGTTGAACACCTCTCATTTTGGACGGCCAAGAATTCTATAAAATATATCAAATTGTATACTGGGTGTTAGAAATATGCTACCGGAATACTATTGTATGTCCCCCCACTTACTGGTGAAGCAGGAACAGCGTCTCCGCGGCCCGGTATCTGCCCAGGCCCCGTGCTTGGTGGTCTGATCAATCAAGCTGTTGACGCGACGGTTCGCAGCCTGACATACGAATCAGAGCCTGGGCTTGGGTGGCTGCTGCTGTGCCAGGTTCAATCTCCGAGGTGGGGAGGAGGCTGCTAGTCCGCTCTCTCAGCTTACACAACAATTCCCTCCATCCCTCTACTCTCAAATCAATCTTCCCTTCATCTGTCAAAATTACCATTCGTTTTTCCCCCTTCACTGCTTCCCTCTTCGCTTCCGTTTCTATCATCATCAAGTCTCCCTCTTCCCCTAAATTTAGTTAGGCTGCCTGCCTGACATACCTGGTTACCTGGTTGATGGGGTTCTGGGAGTTCTTCTACTCCCCAAGCCCGGCCCGAGGCCAGGCTTGACTTGCGAGAGTTTGGTCCACCAGGCTGTTGCTTGGAGCGGCCCGCAGGCCCACATACCCACCACAGCCCGGTTGGTCCGGCACTCCTTGAAGGAACATCTTCGCTGCCTCTACCAATTCCTGTATTATAAGGCTGCCATGTCCTTACCCTTCCCCATAACCTCCATATTAGGCAAATTGACAAATCCACTTGGGCCGTGACGTTCACTTGATGCATCAGGCTATTGTGATTTCTGTGTGTCCATATTACGCAAATTATTCACAAAATTTAATTACAATTTTGCCTAAAGATGTTAATAATAACAATACAAATATTTATTCAGGTAAAGTACATCCATACAAGGCGAGATACAGGACGTCGATGGATGTATAGATAGAGCTAGTACATACAATGCCTAAAGCCACTATTACACAAGGCGATTCGGGCAAAGGCTAAGTGGCCTTCCTCTCTGTACTTCTCTCTCAGGTAAGGGGAGGGGAGAGCCGGTCGGCCGAGCGGACAGCATGCTGGACTTGTGATCCTGTGGTCCCGGGTTCGATCCCAGGCGCCGGCGAGAAACAATGGGCAGAGTTTCTTACACCCTATGCCCCTGTTACCTAGCAGTAAAATAGGTACCTGGGTGTTAGTCAGCTGTCACGGGCTGCTTCCTGGGGGTGGAGGCCTGGTCGAGGACCGGGCCGCGGGGACACTAAAGCCCCGAAATCATCTCAAGATAACCTCAAGAAGGGGCAGTGGAACTGGCCACAAGCCAAGTGAAGAGAAGTTCTCCTTCTAAGACCCTTCTAAGAATTTGCCTTCTAAGTTCACACAGTGAGCATAGAAGGGAACAGAAGGGAAAAGTTAACTAGAATCCATGCAATGTGAAACAATGAACCAGGGAACTAGGTCATTTAATACACCTAGCGGGTGATTACAGGTAAGAGGCCTAGTGACAGACGAGGTATTAACAAGGGCGCTGGTATGAGTACCAGGTCATCACTAGAGCAAACTCTAGAACCACATTATTAGGGAAACTGTTAGGCAAGAGACCGGACTCTGCAAACAGTCATCCCGGACCTCTTGCAAGAGAACCTACGCGTATAGAGCAGCTACCAGCTAAATGAGGGTAAAGCCTAGAAACTAGGAAGTTGCAGAGGGTAACGAGGGGTAACTAGGGACCTGTTATCTTGAGGTTATCTTGAGATGATTTCGGGGCTTTTTAGTGTCCCCACGGCCCGGTCCTCGACCAGGCCTCCGCCCCCAGGAAGCAGCCCGTGCTAGGAGGTAGGAGGAAAGGAATTAACATTAAATATCGCAAATTAACAAATATTTAATTAGATACAGGTGATAGAGGAAGGGAGAGAGGGCAGACTAATTACCTGTTGTGTAGAAACCAGGTGAGTTACCATTCACTTGGTCACGAGGGCCAAACATTATTGTCCACGCCGTCAATAACCTGGTGAGATCAACACACACTTGCCCTTTCACTGCTGCCCTCTCGAGCTCGACACCCTGGTGAACCAGCTCCCAGGGCACCACCACCACAAACACCACACTGATTGCCCACCACACTTTCAACACATAACCAGAAATGGATGACCAAGATTAACCCACAGGGGAAACACGGTCTATTTCTCTCTCTATTCCCCGTGTCTGTGTGTGTCTGTGTGTGTCTGTGTGTGTCTGTGTGTGTGTGTGTGTGTGTGTGTGTGTGTGTGTGTGTGTGTGTGTGTGTGTCTGTGTGTGTCTGTGTGTGTCTGTGTGTCTCTCTATGTCTGTGTGTCTGTATGTGTGTCTGTGTGTCTGTGTCTCATACATCTGACGAGGACAGGCAAATTCACTATAAAAACTCCAATAGTGAAACACAGAGAAGTTGCGTGTGATTGGACAAGTAGTAGACCAATCTACCAGACACCTGGCTACCCAGGATATCTACCAGACACCTGGCTACCCAGGATATCTACCAGACACCTGTCTACCCAGGATATCTACCAGACACTTACCAGAACAGGAAGTCGGATTCAGATCAACACTGGCCTTGTAGACTCTTAAGACGTCCTGTACATACCAGTTGCGTTGCTCCTGGCAGTATGGGTTCGAGTCACTTGTAGGGTGCGAGTTTCTGAGCCGACCCTCGTATTCTGGGTCTGGTCACCACGACTACAACATTTCCACCCAACAAGCACGAGCCCAAAGCTCGCCACTGGATCTGAATGCAGCAGCAAATCTGTGTCATTGCCTAAAATGTTTCGTTGCCTCAGAGAGAAATGTTTGAGGAAGATATAAGGAATGTCAATGTCTAGACTGGTAACCCACAAGAGGGAGCCGGAAGACGTGAGCGCTGTGCACAATGTTTATGATTGACTAGCACAGGAAACTGACCTGCCACTGTCGGCACGTGTACCATTTCCAACCAATATTGTGTAGCGGCCTTAAGAGTAAACACTCAAGGAACACAGATGTGCATGATTTATGGATTCTTATGCAACTGAGGAATGAGGAATTGCACGAGGTTGCACATTACCTGGTTTCCTGCTATCCCTGAGGCTCTGGGGCCAGATTCACGAAAGCACTTACGAACCTGTACATCTTTTCTCAACCTTTGGCGGCTTTGTTTACAATTATTAAACAGTTAATGAGCTCCGAAGCACCTGGAGGCTGTTTATAACAATAACAACAGTTGAATGGGACGTTTTCATGCTTGTAAACTGTTTAATAAATGTAACCAAAGCCGTCAAAGATTGAGGAAAGATGTACACGTTCGTAAGTGCTTGCGTAACTGCTTCGTGAATCTGGCTCCTGGACCCCAGCCTTGGGGGACGAATTCATTCGGTTGGAGGACAATATAAAAGAAAGTAACTGTAAATGGTAGTGAAGCTTAACACAGCTCTCGCCTGCCAGTGTTACCTGCTTGATGGGGTTCTGGGAGTTCTTCTACTCCCCCAAGCCCGGCCCGAGGCCAGGCTTGACTTGTGAGAGTTTGGTCCACCAGGCTGTTGCTTGGAGCGGCCCGCAGGCCCACATACCCACCACAGCCCGTTGGAGCAGATTGTGTCGGGCTCTCTTTCAGTCTTCACAAATGTGCACATTTCCCTTCTTGAGGTTATCTTGAGATGATTTCGGGGCTTTTTAGTGTCCCCGCGGCCCGGTCCTCGACCAGGCCTCCACCCCCCAGGAAGCAACCCGTGACAGCTGACTAACACCCAGGTACCTATTTTACTGCTAGGTAACAGGGGCATAGGATAAAAAAAAAACTCTGCCCATAGTTTCTCGCCGGCGCCTGGGATCGAACCCAGGACCACAGGATCACAAGTCCAGCGTGCTGTCCGCTCGGCCGACCAGCTCCCTGATCTCACACAACTCAAGTGGGGGAGACAATTTTCTCCATTAAAACGACTCCAAGACCTACCCGAGGTGGAGAATGAAAGACGACATATTGAACTATGTCCCTCGACGTACACAAGACACAACCGACTTGAGAATGGTCCAGGACGGACCGAAACGTCGTCGTCCCTTCACCTTCTAGTGTGTGGTCTGGTCAACATACTTCAGCCACGTTATTGTGACTCATCACCTGCAAGACTTGGAGCATCTGGGCCAGCCTGACTCATCAAATTATTCATGACTGTGCAAGCTAAAAATGTCGCAAATTTCAATTTTGAATTTGTTTCCATCAAGATTAATTCTACTTCTCTTTTGTCAAAGACAACAGTGATGATTTTTATAACGTGAATTGTATTGTTACACCTAATTCTGGCAGCCCCCCCCCCCACTGGCCTTAGGCTTAAGCCTATACAGCTGTCTGCCATTGGGAAGATGAACACAGCTGTTAGGGAGACTCAGAGGGGAGATAAGGGACAGAAAAGGGGGAGAAAAAGGATAGAGGATGGGGAGGAGAGAGGGGGGTGGGGGTGGAAATAGAAAGGGAAAGTGAGCAACAATTATTCTGGCGATATGGGGAGGAAAAGTTAACTCACGTCGACGCAACGAACACTCACTGTAAAGATACGGAACATTTGATTTACTTTCAATCTCATACATGACTGAATAACGTCATGTATTAGATTCAACCACCACGACAGTGGCTACAACTATTACTACAGTAGAAGCACCACAACAGCACCACCACAGCAACACTACAACAGTTGATTGATTGACAGTTGAGAGGCGGGCTGAAAGAGCAGAGCTCAACCCCCGCAAGCACAACTAGGTGAATACAGGAGCACCACTACCACCACAGCACCACTACCACCACAGCACCACTACCACCACAGCACCACTACCACCACAGCACCACTACCACCACAGCACCACTACCACCACAGCACTACCACCACAGCAACAACAGCACCACCACCACAGCAACAACAGCACCACACCACCAACCACTCCAGCAGTGGTGCACACGTACCCCTTCGCCAGAGCCGCTTGGGTGCACAAACAGGCCTCGCCTTAAGTAGCCACGAAGCAGTCTGGGAGACACGGCCACCTCGCTTAAGTAACTTATAAAGTAACTCACTTACAAAAAAGATTTCCTCTTAAGCAGCACATTTCTATGCAAATCCCTGCCACTTGCATCACATTAACTTTATTGGTAAAACTCACCACGTTCATAACAGTAAATAATAGTGGTGGTGGTAGGTGGTTGTAGGTGGTGGTAGGTGGTTGTGGTGGTAAGTGGTGGTTGTAGGTGGTAGGTGGTGGTAGGGGGTGGTTGTGGTGGTAGGTGGTGGTGGTGGTGTTGGTGGTGGTGGTAGGTGGTGGTAGATGGTTGTGGTGGTTGTAGGTGGTGGTGGTAGGTGGCTGTGGTAAATGGTACTGGTACATGGTGGTGGTGGTGGTAGGTGGTGGTAGGTGGCTGTGGTAAATGGTACTGGTAGGTGGTGGTTGTGGTGGTAGGTGGTGGTTGTGGTAGGTGGTGGTTGTGGTAGGTAGTGGTGGTAGGTGGTGGTAGATGGTTGTGGTGGTAGGTGGTGGTGGTGGTAGGTGGTGTCAGGTTGTGATGGTTCTAGTGGTGGTCTAATCCTTTTAGATTTGTCTAAAGTCTAGATTTGTCACTTTGTCTACTCTAGCTATAAAGTTGTGGATAGTGGTGTCTTCCACAACTTCTCTCAGTGCATTCTACTCATTGCCCAACCGTACAGGGACAAATATTTGACTCCTAATTTTTTCGATACTTTCTTGTTCCACTTCCAACATTCACCTACGACGATGTCCAAGTTCATGTTGGTTTAAAAAAGTTATCCTGTATCCAATTTATTTATTCTCAATATTTTGTATGTAGTGATCATATCCCCCCTTTTCACGCTCCTTTGGTAATGAGCAACAATTCCCTGAACCTGTCCTCGTAGCTTAGTGGAATACACTCGGGCACTAGCATGTTGGAACCCTTCTGCTCATTATAAATATAATTTTGTGTTCCTGGATTCCCCCCCAACCCGGAGGATTGATGGCTGATCCCTTCCCACTCTCCCCCACTCTCCCTCACCCTCCCCACACACTCCCCCACTCTCCCTCACCCTCTCCCTCACCCTCACACTCTCCCCCACTCTCCCTCACCTTCCCCACTCTCTCCCTCACCCTCCCCACTCTCTCCCTCACCCTCCCCACTCTCTCCCTCACCCTCCCCACTCTCTCCCTCACCCTCCCCACTCTCTCCCCCACTCTCCCTCACCCTCACCACTCTCTCCCTCACCCTCCCCACTCTCTCCCTCACCCTCCCCACTCTCTCCCTCACCCTCCCCACTCTCTCCCTCACCCTCCCCACTCTCTCCCTCACCCTCCCCACTCTCTCCCCCACTCTCCATCACTCTCCCCCACTCTCCATCTCCCTCACTCTCAGTACTCCTATAGCTTGGGGGGATTCTTCTTGAGGTTATCTTGAGATGATTTCGGGGCTTTAGTGTCCTCGCGGCCCGGTCCTCGACCAGGCCTCCACCCCCAGGAAGCAGCCCGTGACAGCTGACCCAGGTACCTAGCACCCGGGCACTAGGGCCTCGTACTTTAACGAATGCAAATAACTTCATAATGTACCAGAATGTTGACCTTGAACCTGTACCGGGCCGTGTTCATATACTTGTCCATGCAAGTATGTACAAACTGTACTTGTGTGTACCTGTCGGTGTATGAACACGTGTACCTGCTACTGTACTTGCCTATGTACGTGAAATGTACCTACTCTTCCACTTGACCTTTTTATACCTACGCCATCCTTGTGTATATACCTAGTTCTACCTGTCCGGCTCCGGTGGGAGCCGGTCGGCCGAGCGGACAGCACGCTGGACTTGTGATCCTGTGGTCCTGGGTTCAATCCCAGGCGCCGGCGAGAAACAATGGGCAAAGTTTCTTTCACCCTATGCCCCTGTTACCTAGCAGTAAAATAGGTACCTGGGTGTTAGTCAGCTGTCACGGGCTGCTTCCTGGGGGTGGAGGCCTGGTCGAGGACCGGGCCGCGGGGACACTAAAGCCCCGAAATCATCTCAAGATAACCTCAAGATAACCTCAAGATGTCCTTATATACTTGTGTATACACTTGCAGCGTTTGGTATGACAATCTTGTCCTGATACTTCATATTAGTTTTGCATCAGTAAACTTTTATATTAAGGGTCCAATTTCCTCTACCACGTCATTAATTTGTATTGAAAACAGGATAGGTCCCAAGACTAATCCTTGTGGGACTCCGCGCGTTGCCTCTCTCCAATCCCATACCTTGACTCTCACTGTAACCCTCTGTTTTATTCCCGAGAGTTACTCCCTGACCTAAGAACTGTTCCCTACACACCACTCTGCTTCTTGAGTAAGTCTTGGGCTGGATAGTATCGTATACTTTCTGGTAGTCGGGGAATATGCAGTCTGTCCGTTCTTATTACATTTCCGTCATCTTATTGTAGAACCTTAGCTTGTCAAGCAGGATTTTCTTTTGCTTATACCATGATTCTTGTTTGTGTGAGAGAGATATAATACACACACACACACACACACACACACACACACACACACACACACACACACACACACACACACACAATGTACGTACGCGTTTATGTGGCGGGAGGAAGACATTTACAAAACGCAACAGTGGTGTCACCACACCAGGAGGCCTCACACTCGCGGCCCCCCATACTCCAACACCTCGGCTACACCTCGGCCCATATACATACCTGTGGAAGACAAAAGTATTAATGTCATTAAACAGTAAGATAATAGGATAAAAATTCACACTAGAAGTCAAACAAGTCAAACATGTCGAAGACAATGGCAGAAACAACCATTAACACCCGTTGTTGGCAAGAATTGGCTCAAGTTTGGAATTTACATTAAAATACAAAATATTTCATGAAATGCTCGACAATATCTTTGAATTATTTACCTCAAAATTAGCCTTTACAAGTTTCTTAAGAGGTAAATGCTCTTGATAACTGCTGACCCAATACTGGAAGCAGCCCCCCCCCCACACACACACACTATTACCTCCCATAGTCTAAGTTAAGCCACACCCGCCAGGCAGGATACAGCCACTCGCTGATAACAGCTCCAGGACATCTGGTATCAGTGATAAGAGGAAACACAACCCCATTCCTCACACCTCTGCTCTCTGGGCGCCATCACCACCAATTATAGCCCTCTTTCTGTCCCTCTCTCCCCCCCTCTCTCTCTCCTCTCCCTCACCCTGTCTCTCCCTCTCTCCTCTCCCTCACCCTGTCTCTCCCTCTCTCCTCTCCCTCACCCTCTCCTCTCCCTACAAGGGCGGCGCAAGGCTCCAGAGAACACTTAATGTTATTTGACGTAGGGGGATTGCTTAGTGATGACGGCGATGGAATACACTGTTGTGGGTCTGACTGTCTAGGGTAGCCTATTCTCTAAATGACGGGAGGAAGAGAGCACACACAGACAGACAGAGAGAGAGAGACAGAGACACACAGACAGACAGACAGATCGCCATGATGAAGAGAACTGTGGGAAGGGAAAGCTCTAAGCCTGCTAACAGGAGACGAAAGGAGAGAGAGAGAGAAAATAAAATCTAACGAAACGAGACGATAAAAAGAAGGGGAGAGAGACAAAACACACACACACACACACAACGTGATAACGCATGTAAACAAACAAACAAACACAGCTTTAGGGAAGGGGAATCAAAGGGAACCTTCTGTTTGAGTCTTCGCGGCTTGAGTATTAATCTGATTGTGGCAGTTTTTAAAACTGGCGAGGAATAGTCCGTATTGCCAGAGCTGCATTTAATATTGGGGTGTATTGAGGGCCAGCCGTCACTGGAAGGTTTGTCAATACCAGTTTGTTTATTGTGTATGTCGGTTGGGCACCATTCCTTCCCACCGTCCCATCCCAAATCCTTATCCTGACCCCTTCCCAGTGTTAAATAGTCGTAATGGCTTAGCGCTTTCCCCCTGATAGTTCCCTTCCCTTATTGTGTATGTCGGTGTATACCGGTGTATATATATATTAATACTCGGTATCTTGTGCTTAAAATATCATATTCCTTATTATTATTTTTTCACAACTTTCCTGTAATCTGTTTGGATCTGGCTTATTAGATCATTTCAATGTTTTGTGTATTCTGATTAGCATAAATCTTACAGCTCATCCTGTAGCTCCCGCTGTAGTTTCTGTTGCTCATCCGTTGTGTATTAAGTTGTTAGGAAATGTTATATGTTGTGTATGTGGCCACTCCACAGCCGTGTGTGGAGGGTTGTGAGTGCCACAGATGCCGGAGGGTTGTGAGTGCCACAGATGCTGGAGGGTTGAGGGTGCCACAGATGCTGGAGGGTTGAGGGTGCCACAGATGCTGGAGGGTTGAGGGTGCCACAGATGCTGGAGGGTTGAGGGTGCCACAGATGCTGGAGGGTTGTGAGTGCCACAGATGCTGGAGGGTTGTGAGTGCCACAGATGCTGGAGGGTTGTGAGTGCCACAGATGCTGGAGGGTTGTGAGTGCCACAGATGCTGGAGGGTTGTGAGTGCCACAGATGCTGGAGGGTTGTGAGTGCCACAGATGCTGGAGGGTTGAGAGTGCCACAGATGCTGGAGGGTTGTGAGTGCCACAGATGCTGGAGGGTTGAGGGTGCCACAGATGCTGGAGGGTTGTGAGTGCCACAGATGCCGGAGGGTTGTGAGTGCCACAGATGCTGGAGGGTTGTGAGTGCCACAGATGCCGGAGGGTTGTGAGTGCCACAGATGCCGGAGGGTTGTGAGTGCCACAGATGCTGGAGGGTTGTGAGTGCCACAGATGCCGGAGGGTGAGAGAGTGAGGTATACATGTGCCCAACTGTCGAGATGGTGCATTCAGGCATTTTTCTATGATGTTTATCCATTTTTTTAAGCTCTTGTTTTCCTGCTGGATGTTCACTTATCTTTGAAATCTGTGCAATCTATTTGCTGCTTTTGAATGCCTGCCTGTCTGTACTCACCTAGTTGTGTTTGCGGGGTTGAGCTCTGGCTCTTTAGTCCCGCCTCTCAACTGTCAATCAACTGGTGTACAAGTTCCTGAGCCTACTGGGCTCTTATCATATCTACAGTCTGTGTTTCTGTCTTGGAGTCTAGGAAGGGGAGTGGTTTCTGTATTAGGTTTGTTGATAGTAATATTGGCAGGTGGTCACACTTGTGCTTACTGGCTCAGCCACTTGGGCTGGACGGTAGAGCGACGGTCTCGCTTCATGCAGGTCGGCGTTCAATCCCCAACCGTCCACAAGTGGTTGGGGCACCATTCCTTAACCCCCCGTCCCATCCCAAATCCTCTTCCTGATCCCTTCCCAGTGCTATATAGTCGTAATGGCTCGGCGCTTTCCCCCTGATAATTACCTTTGTGTTTACTGGACCTCTGTTTACAAAGTTACTGGATGCGGGTGTTTACAAAGTGGTGGTTACTGGTCACAATATTGGCTCGTTTGCAACCATGTTCATGTCTAATGTAAGCTGGGAAGTCAGGGCTCAGATGCATTCAATTTCTGTTGCTCATCATATTGTGTGGTTACATTGAGGTGCTTCCAGGGCTTAGCGTCCCGGCGGCCCGGTCGTCGACCAGGCCTCCTGGTTGCTAGACTGATCAACCAGGCTGTTGGACGCGGCTGCTCGCAGCCTGACGTATGAGTCACAGCCTGGTTGACCTGGTTGAGAGGTTTAATCCTGGTGTGTCTTATACATGCGAGAGTTGTGTATCTTGACCTCACCTAAGACAAGCATGTAGGTTTCTTGTGAGGAGTTTGATGATGTCGGCCATGGATGGTGATTGCTAACACTTCCCCGATAAAGTTGAAACCTCTAGTCGTTTGGCGTTCAATTGTCAGAAAGTTTTCCACAGAGTTGTGTAGTTTAGTGAGACAGATTTCTCCTGTCCATCTTGTCTGGAACTTCACCGGACTCTTGGGCTTGTGTGTCACGGCATTGTGGGCCGTCTGTCACTAGAGTGTCACGGCATTGTGGGCCGTCTGTCACTAGAGTGTCACGGCATTGTGGGCCGTCTGTCACTAGAGTGTCACGGCATTGTGGGCCGTCTGTCACTAGAGTGTCACGGCATTGTGGGCCGTCTGTCACTAGATTGGTTTCAGAGATCAACCTCACTTTGCGATAACTCGCCATTTGTGGATTTGTTTGGGGGGCACGGATATTCCTGCGCGGGCCCTAAGCCTCTGGCTGGCCCCACTGGGCGGGCCCTAAGCCTCTGGCTGGCCCCACTGGGCGGGCCCTAAGCCTCTGGCTGGCCCCACTGGGCGGGCCCTAAGCCTCTGGCTGGCCCCACTGGGCGGGCCCTAAGCCTCTGGCTGGCCCCACTGGGCGGGCCCTAAGCCACAAGCCCAGCGTGCTGTCCGCTCGGCCGACTGGGAGCTTTAATAGTGTTCCCTAATGATCCAGGGTTTCCTGAGGTTGTTATGGTGGCATATATCCTACCCAAGACTGTTGTTGGCAAGGCCTCCTGCACCTGCACGCGTGCACTGGTTGCACTGATGGAGGTATAGTTGGCCCAGGCTTTGTTTTCCTGCATGTGTTGTTGTATTGGTTTCCTTCCTCGTGATGGCTTGGTATTTAGTGTTATAAACTCTCTCATTACTTTGCGTGCGGAGGCCAGAGTTGTGTCATGTCCACAGTAGAGGCATGCGGAGGCCTGAGCCACCAAATTAAGTGAACAAATGAGCCACAAAGACATTAGAAATAACTTACACACAGGAATCACAATAACGTGATGCATCAAATGACGAAGTAAGGGCGAAGAGGGAGAACGGCCTATTGACACAGCTCGAGTGCATGAGGGGAGTTGTGTAAAACCCTGGTTGTGCCTCGGAGAGGCTGCAGGATCCAGTAAGTTCAGTAGAACTTCGGTTTCAACTCTTTTGGCCATGGCGTAGCTCAGTCGATTAAGGCAGCGTCTGGGATGCTCCCGGATGTAGGTTCGAATCCTCGTCACGTCCCTTGTGGATTTCTTCATTAGAAAAAAGTGTTTATATATCAGAGCAATAACAGTCTTCTATACTCCCCAAGCCCAGGTCGGGCTTGGGGAGTATAGGAGACGTCCCACAACCACACACAATGTACTCAGGTGTACATACAAGCAAAGGGCCAGGTGCTTGCTGGATATATATATATAAACAAAAATACAAGGGGATGGTTGATGTCCAGCAGTTACAACCCCACTCCTGTGCCAGGCAAGTCCACTACGGGCTCACCATAGCCCGTGCTACTTGCAACTTTTGGTTCCCAGTAGCTAAAAACAACAACAAGGGATAGCTGAGTAGCCTAACTGGACTGGTAACCCGAGGACGCCTGAGGGACCCCCACACACCCCACTAATTACTATCTGTATCACCCAAAGGACTCGTAACCACTCCAGTTTAGAGAAATACTTTTCAAGTGTTAGATTACATTACTGTATGGGGAAATTATCGTATTAATGAGGAGAGGGGAGAGGATAGAAGGGGAGAGGATAGAAGGGGAGAGGATAGAAGGGGAGAGGATGGAAGGGGAGAGGATGGAAGGGGAGAGGGACAGGGGAGACTGGTGGAAAACAATAAACTTTGTGTCTGTTAATCTCTTGTGTATTTTCCTCGTGTCCATAACTTTCTCCAGAGACTTATTCTTCGTCTGACTAACAGCTGCGTCACCTTATATTTCTGGTTATGTCCACCCCCCTGGCCCTCATGTCCACCCCCCCCTGGCCCTCATGTCCACCACCCCCCTGGCCCTCATGTCCACCCCCCCTGGCCCTCATGTCCACCCCCCCTGGCCCTCATGTCCACCCCCCCCTGGCCCTCATGTCCACCACCCCCCTGGCCCTCATGTCCACCCCCCCCTGGCCCTCATGTCCACCCCCCCTGGCCCTCATGTCCACCCCCCTGGCCCTCATGTCCACCGTCCACCCCCCCCCCTTGGCCCTCATGTCCACCCCCCCCTGGCCCTCATGTCCACCCCCCCCCCTGGCCCTCATGTCCACCCCCCCTGGCCCTCATGTCCACCCCCCCCTGGCCCTCATGTCCACCACCCCCCTGGCCCTCATGTCCACCCCCCCCTGGCCCTCATGTCCACCCCCCCTGGCCCTCATGTCCACCCCCCCCCCTGGCCCTCATGTCCACCCCCCCCTGACCCTCATGTCCACCACCCCCCCCCCCCGTGTCCCTCCTGTACAGTGTCCACCACCTGACCGTCCTAGTTGCGCTGTCACAGTTATCTTCGCCAGTTATTGATCCCGCTCCTCTCTCTCTCTCTCCCTCTCTCTCTCTCTCTCTTTACCCTCTCTCTCTCTCTCTCTCTCTCTCTCTCTCTCTCTCTCTCTCTCTCTCTCTCTCTCTCTCTCTCTCTCTCTCTCTCTCCCTACCCCCGCCCACTCTCGCTCTGCCCTTGTTTTTCCTTCTTGATATAAAAGAGTGTTTGATCATGAGAAAAATATATTGTTGGTGGTCATTCCCATACAGACAGACCAAGAGAAACAAACAGAACAAGAACTCACACACACAGATACCATAAATGGGGCACAGGTAAGATTGGAATATCGTGAACCACGAAATGAACATGCGAATATTATCACACAAAAAAGTTGAGACCGACAATGAAATCTCATTAACTTTTATCAAGTGGAGAAATATTCTTAGTACAGGTAAATGTGCCAAAAGTTGCACATTTTTGCACTCTGAACTTTGTAAAAGTTCACCAGATAAGAAAGAATGCTTTGATAGAGACTGTTATTCTTACATAAAAATATCTGGTCAAAGTGAATGAAACCAAACGACCGCTATTATGATAACAGTCACAACTTGGTGTACCTCAGGAATATTTTTAGTAAGAGAAGATGGTGCTGTAACACACTCGCTCTGCTACACCTGGGGTTCGAGTCTTGGCCGGGGAGGAATGTCTGGGCGTACATCTTTTATCTGTTTACCTCTGCTGACCTGGCAGTAATTGGATGACCAGACCACACACTAGAAGGTGAAGGGATGACGACGTTTCGGTCCGTCCTGGACCATTCTCATGTCGATTGTCTTAGAGAATGGTCCAGGACGGAGCGAAACGTCGTCGTCCCTTCACCTTCTAGTGTGTGGTCTGGTCAACATACTTTAGCCCCGTTATTGTGACTCATCGCCTGCTGTAATTGGATACCTGGTTGTTAACTGTTTGGCGGGTCGTGTTCCAGGGAAAATTAGTGGGTAAGACTTACTATGAATTATGGGTAAGGAAAAGTCTCAACCTGCTAAACACGAGCTAGAAGTCAACTGTTCCTGTACTCACCAATGAAAAAAAAAATAATTCCAAGATATTTCCAGACTATCATCACCTGAGTCCAGTGCTAGAGATAACACAATCACAGTGATATCATTACTATAACCACAGATATCAACAAGCAAAGCACCCGGCACTTAAAAAAAGAATGATATCATATTAACATTCTGAGAATCAAAATACACAAGCAAGAAAAGAACACAAGGCCATCAGTGAAATACTGTATAAGGAATCCCAAATACTTTTTATCATATACAAAATCATAACAAAAC
>NW_025560511.1:0-11455 GCF_020424385.1 Procambarus clarkii
AACAAGCTTCCTGGTTCTCGGGAAGATCAAACAAATTGAGTGTAATGAGAATTTAGATAATAGACTACTCCCCAGAGGCGATAATTCATGCCTGACAAAACTATTTATAGATATGTATAGTATGGTAGATATCAACCAATTAAACGAACTAATCTATGCAAAGGTAAGAAGAACGGTGGAATAGGGATACTGAATGTGTACCATAAGTCATTGGATATATTATTTGTTACCTTCTGCAAGGATATAATGCAGAGGAAGTGTATATGCACTAGAGCATTATTTTGTAAATTACATGTTAGCTACTTGATACATCTGCCAGAGCATACTGACCTTGCCTTTATTTCAACTCACTTTTATTTATGTGCAATTGATGTTCACAGGCAGATTTGTAATACTGAAGGTGTTTTAATGAACAGTAAACAAGTGTATGATGTTCTGCTCCCAAATATAGTTCCTAGAGTAAAGGAGACATATACTCTCTTTAACCGGCAAGTAATATGGGCAAACCTTCATGTTAAATTTATTGCCCCAAAACCACGTGAATTATTGTATCGCTATATTCATAAGCCCCTCCCTTCTAGTGATAGGATGGTGATGATGGGAATTAAGGACAACAATAGGTGTGACTAATGTACTGAAATTAAGAACAATATGCATATATTTTATTTCTGTAAGCAGAAAGTTGTTTTTGTAAACTGGATTTCACAAGACTGGATCTTGTGAACTGGATTGAAATTTTGCTCGAAACTCTGTGCATATTAGTGGCTTTAGGTATTGTATGTATTAGATCTATTTATAACTCCAACATTATGTTTGTAACTCATCTTTTATGTATGTACTTTTACTTGAATAAACATTTTTATTTTGTATTTGAATACACAAACTCTTAAATCTTTATGTGGACCAAGCATTAGAATGGACTTCATGAAGTTTTTAATATTTCATATTGATATAAAATGAAAGAAAATAAAAAATACAATAATTATGCTACTTTCTGATTACATGTTTTGTGTGTGGATAGGCAGGCAGGAGGGTTACTGTGTGTGGATAGGCAGGCAGGATTACTGTGTGTGGATAGACAGGCAGGAGGGTTACTGTGTGTGGATAGACAGGCAGGAGGGTTACTGTGTGTGGATAGGCAGGCAGGAGGGTTACTGTGTGTGGATAGACAGGCAGGAGGGTTACTGTGTGTGGATAGGCAGGCAGGAGGGTTACACAGTAGACAGAATTGTGAAGTTCTTGCGAGGCAGGAACAAGTATAACATTCGGGGTTTATGGCTCATGCTCGGTGATAATATGGAAAATTGGTTTACTGAGAATTATATAATATATATGTAAATGTAATAATTTCCCTTGTAAATTGATGTAAATATAATCTCTAAAATTGCATATAATTTAAGAACAAACACAAAAAAGTATAACATTTAGGGGTTTAGGTTTCATGCTCTATAATGATGCGAAACACTTAACTGAGAATTATACCACTGTTTATGTAATGAAGTATTTCCTTGTAAAATTTATGTACATGATTTATATGGTATATTATTTAGTAATACAAAATATCCTTAAACTGAGGTAATTTTTATAAGGATTTTAGTATTAGAAAATGATGACAAGATTTGTGGGTTGTAACTATCGCGTTCTCTGGATGACCACTTCGTATATAATGCAACGGTTTAGCCGAGCCAGAAGGATCGGAATCTAGATAATCCACCTAGCCTATTGGAACTGAAATTCGTTTGTCCCAGGACACGTCAATATTTTGGTGTTTAAATTTTCTTTAATGCACGACAATCTTAAGTTGGGTTGATACCGAACAATTTTGTCACTTTTAACATACAAAGAGCTTATGCATAAAATCATGTTTTTTAATATTTCAATTTTTTTTTCATTTTGTCTTAAATATAATTAAGTCCACAATCTGGCTGAGAATAGTCTAACACGCCTGCAGCAAGATTCCATAACTTACAAATTCTATATTATTATTCTATATAAAGATAAAAAAAAAGTAATTTAAAGTACAAATTTTGTAATTGACAATTTATTTATGTAATTACTTTCAATAGCTTTTTATTTTTTTTTTTAAATCTTATAGTCTTGAATTACACATTTGAATACTTATATGTACCAAAAGGGGGAATCCATTAATTTATTGAATACACCAGTGTTAGTTAATCTTCATTATTAGTAATAACAATAGCAGCTTAATATTATTAATATTGGTATTATATGACTGAAAAACAACATATTTAAATTTAAATACATTTAAAAGATTTGAACATTTAAAGAAACGTAGAGAAGCAAAAATCGAAGGATAACATATATTCAGGAGCGCGATAATCAGGCTTTCAACTTATTATTTTGAAAGACATTAGTTTTACTAACACCCAACTGCAGAGAACACCCACTTAAAGACGACAACCTACTACATAGAACACCCACCTGCAAAGGCAGAGTATCCTCTTTTGAAGCGTCGCAGCTGCAAAATTAATCCCCGAGAATTAGAAATTTAGAACCTTCATTCATAATTGACTTAGATTTATAAATTATTTTCGCACAGTTAATAGTTTATACAAATAGTTACAGTAAGCAACTAATGCTTACAGTTAGAGCGCTGAAACTGGCAAAGCATTAGCATGAAATTATAATGATGAGATATGCATAGATAAGACGAAATTACGATTTCATAGTAATTTGACAGTAAAAGGCAAATCTTAAATAAACAAGAAAAGGAAATTGAGTCTGAATGACTCAGAAAGCTTAAGGAACTTTTAGGAAGCAATAACAAGCTTGCTGGTTCTCGGGAAGATCAAGCAAATTGAGTATTGATGGCAGCGGTCAAGGGCTTTACATCACACTTTGTTTAAGGGATCGGATTTTATATTCAATTCGTTATAATAGGTTGGGGTCGACCGCTGCATGGACCACCATAGCCTAAGGAATATCATTTAAGGAAGGCTTGTCTCTGTGATTCTGATCCCTTCAACTATCTTGTAATATGATTGCGTTGGTTGGGACTCTTGCCTTCCAGTATTTCTCATGTATATATTGTACAATATTTCTCACGTCTTCGTTCCAGAGAATGCAATTTGAGTTCTTTCTTATAAGGTTCAAGTAGTTTCAATGCTTTAATCATTCTCGATGGGGATTTATGGTTTACTGTACATCTCCTACCTAGGAGTTTTCCGCTGATTTGTAAGATGAAGACATATTAGTCCCTCCTCCAGTGGTTTTCCAACGCGAAGAAACTGTCGTTCTAAAGTGCCCTTATCCTAACCTACCAGAGGACCCAAAACAGAAAACGGGACATCGCAAAAAAAAAAAAGATACACCAGCCGAGTGTAGTCTATAAAGCCAGCAGCAAAGCTACAAAACTATTAAGTTCTATATTATTATACTGTGCAACAATGAACCAGACTAATAATCATACAAATTTTGTCATCAATGTTAAATTTCAATAATTATCATTTTTATTAAAACCCTCTTTTTATCAATTTAATTTCAAACTTATAGGCTTAAATTGCATTTTTTTAATTCAGTAATTCCACTTCCACAGGACAGCCTCCTACTCAGAGCACCCATTTACAGAGGACAATGTCCTGCATAGAACACCCATTTACAGAGGACAACATCCTGCATTGAACACCCACTTAAAAAGGGACAACCTCTTGCATAGAACACCCACTTACAGAGGACAACCTCCTGCATAGAACACTCACTTACAGAGGACAACCTCATGCATAGAACACCCACTTACAAGGGACAACCTCCTGCATAGAACACCCACTTACAGAGGACAACTTCCTGCATAGAACACCCACTTAAAGAGGACAACCTCCTGTATAAAACACCCATCTACAGACTACATCCACCAGCAAAGGCAGATTATCCTCTTTTGAAGCGTCGCAGCTCCAAAATTTATCTCCGAGATTTTTAGAAAATTAGAACCTTCATTCATAACTGACTTAGATTTAGAAATTATATTCGCACCGATAAGTAGTTTATACAAAAAGTTACAGTAAGCAAATAATGCTTTCAGTTAGAGCGCTGAAACTTGCAAAGCATTAGCATGAAATTATATTGATGAGATACAAATGCATACAAAAGACTTTCATAGTAATTTGAAAGTAAAAGGCAAATCTTAAATAAACAAGAAAGGGAATTGAGTCTGAATGACTCTGAAAGCTTATAGAACTTTTAGGAAGCAATAACAAGCTTGCTAGTTCTCGGGAAGATCAAGTAAATTGAGCGTCATGAGAATATAGAATATAGACTACTCCACAGAGGCATCCACTCAATATAACGATCTCTCTTGAGTCGTTATATTGATAGCAGCAGACAAATGGCTTTACATCACACAATGTTATAAGGAATCGGATTTTATATGCAATTCGTTATAACAGGTTGGGGTCGGCCACTGGATGCACCACCATAGCCTGAGGAAGGCTTGTCTCTGTGATTCTGATACCTTCAACTATCTTGCAATTTAATTGTGTTGGTTTGGACTCTTGCCTTCCAATATATCTCATGTATATATTATACAATATTTCTCTCGTCTCCGTTCTAGAGAGTATAATTTGAGTTCTTTCTGATACGGATCAAGTAGTTTCAATGTTTTAATCATACTCAATAGGGATTTATGGTTAAATGTACATCTTCTACCTCGGAGTTTTCCTCTGCTTTGTACAACCCGTTCTCGCACTTTCTTTAGGTTAGGTAAGGTCGGTGTTTTCTATGAAGCTTTTCCAGGTAAGCTAAAATATTCACCATAAATTAGTATGTCACCTATGCACGTATTTAATAAGTCAATATTGACTATAAGAAAGTGCAAGAACGGGTTGCTTTGTAAGGTGATGAACACATCAGTCAATCCTCCAGTGATTTTCCAACGTCAAGAAACTTTCGTACTAAAGTGCCCGTATCCTAACCTACCAGAGGACCCAAAACAGAAAACGAGCCAGTACTTCACTTTTGCAAGCCATTTCCCTTTCCTAGTACAATACAACAAATGATTATTTTATGTAACGCACACGAGCAAAATTCGACGTTTTTTTCTATGAAAACAAGTTGATTAACATGTGCATTAATGTTCAAAAATTTAATATTGATACTTAAAATGATATTATGAAAATAACTGAAAAAAACCCAGCCGAGTGTATCTTATAGACCTGGAGCAAAGCTCCAAATCTAGCAAATTCTATATTAGTATGCTGTGTAATATTGAGACAAACTAATGTTTGATACACATTTTATCATTAATATTATATTTCTATAATTACTATTTATAAAAGAAAGCATTTTTATTAATTTATTTTCAATCTTATAAGCTTAAATTACACAATTTTAATTCGTTAATATATCACAATATAGGAATTCAATAAATAATTGAATACAACAGTGTGTTAGTTAATCATTATTAGTAGTGATAACAATAATAGTTCGAGTAATATTATTATTGGTATTATATGATTGAATACATGTAATGTGTTGACCAGACCACACACTAGAAGTTGAAGGGACGACGACATTTCGGTCCGTCCTGGACCATTCTCAAGTCGATTCAGTTGAGAATGGTCCAAGACGGACCGAAACGTCGTCGTCCCTTCAACTTTTAGTGTGTGGTCTGGTCAACATACTTCAGCCACGTTATTGTGACTCATCGCCTGCATACATATAAGTGATTTGATCATTCAAAGAAACGTAGACAAGCAAATGTCGAAGGATAACATTTATATTCAGGAGCGCGCTGAATAGACTGTCAACTTATTATTTTGTTGGTCATTAAGCTTATAGTACTAACACCCACCTGCAGATAACACCCACTTACAGAGAACGACCACCTGCATGAACACCCACCTTCAAACAACTCTTATAACAGGTATACAATTTTTTTTTTAAATACCACCATCTGTTGGACGTAAAAGCAGCACATGTTATACTATATATTTTACTATTCCATTTCAATGTTTCCGAAAGTTCTTTGCCAATTGCTTTGAAATTTTGACACAACATTCGATTCAAATATGCACGTGTTTTTGTATACCTACTTTATAGATGCCACACCTGTGACAGGTAAAAACATGCTTTTTTTTAAAAACAGCGCCATCTGTTGGATGTTAAACCAACACACACTGAGTGTTTTTCAAGTGAAGGAAATTTCCGAAAGCTCTTCACTGATTGCTTTGAAATTTTGACACACAAATTCAAATTTGTGTGTCATTTGCATTCAAATACACACATGGTTTTATTTATATACCAACTATATAGTTGTCAAACCAGTGACAGGTAAAACCATGTTTTTTTAACTGTGTTTTTCATGTGAGGAAATGGTGGGGAGGACGAGGGGACGGGGGACTGGTTGGGAGGATGAGGGGACGGGGGACTGGTTGGGAGGATGAGGGAACGGGGGACTGGTTGGGAGGATGAGGGGACGGGACTACGGGCTCACCATAACCCGTGCTACTTGCAGCTTTTTGTTCCAGGTAGCGAATCTTAAACAACAACAACAACAGAGGGGAAGGGGGAGGGGGGATAGGTGGGGAGGACATGGGGACGGGGGATTGGTGGGGAGGACATGGGGACGGGGGAGGGTTGCTGTGGCTCCGCAATGCACAGAATTGCTTTCGTTGCCAAGATTACTGGACAAAGAAGATCAGCATATTGCATTATTTCCTGTTGACTCCTGAAGCTTACAGAAAGCGTTTCCGAGAGATAATGAAGGCTTCAGCAAGTACTTTTGCTGAGACAGCGAGGGATCTAGAAAGGCGTTTTCAGAGATGAATAGAAGCTGTCGGGGTGATTTGAAACAGTTAATAATAATGGAGAAATTTAAAAAAATTATGCAACCTAAGACGAAATTCAAGATCTAAGAGGCAGGAGTGAAGAATGTGAGAGATGCAGCAGATATGATTACGGAGGCCTATCGGAGTCTGAGAGAAAGAAGGTTGAAAAGTGATGTGAGACGCAATTATGGCAGATCTAGTGGAGCATGGGGCGAGAAAAATGTTGGGAGGCAGGTAAATAAGTATGTTAGCCCCAAACCACACGAAAGAAAGTTTCTGAGTTCGCCTGCCGGAGACAAGTGGGAAACTAAGTATGTACAAAGAAATCAGGAGTCCAGCTAGACACATCATAGTGCAGGTAGTGAGCCTGTGCAGAGAACCTTAAACGTGAGTGGGCAGAGTCAAAGCCACTCGGGAGGGTATAGTAGGAACATCTCCCAGGTAAGATGCTTCAAATGTAACAGATATGGTTACATCATGAGAAACTGTAGACAGGGCAAGAGATTAGTGACTCTGACAATGTGTGATCCCGGAAACTCATGTGTGAGTTTAATAAAGGACAAACCGCAGAAAATGAACTTAACGAACGAGAGGTATATCCCATTCATTAGTAAAGGTTGGGTTATCATAGAAGGCTAATCTGAGACGGAATTATCCTCAGAGATACGGGAGCGAATCAGAGTTTGATTCTGAGAAGCCTGATCTGGGATGATCGACTTTTAGCTGGTGGTCGGAAAATAAAGGTGCATGGATTATTGTCTGAGGGTGACATGCCCATATGTGCTGTCAGACTGAAGTCAGGATATTTGTCGGCGGAGATGTTGGGAGTGTGTCCTGACATACCTGTTCCAGGGATACCAGTGATCCTGGGTAATGACTTGTGGGGGTCAAAGGTGTTACCGGAGCTCATAGTGAAAGCTGTGCCAGAAGAGTGCCAGAAGGGCCACGGTACTGATGGGACACCTGACAGAGTAGACCTGGCTAGCATCCTAGAGGATGAGTCGGAGGACAGCCAAGTCATTGTGCACCCTGCCTGTGTAGTGACCAGGTCAGAGGATGCCGACGAGGGAGGCACTGGAGGTGATGTGACAGTGTCGACTCCACTGAAGGAAGAGACCGACGTGGAAGTAGCAGGGCTGTTTGGTAAAGGTCTAACGCGTGAAGATGAAGGCATTGCAAGGTCAATTGTGAGGATGACCCTGCCAGGGAAATGGAGCGTGAACAGAGTGGACCTGATTAGAGCCCAGCTGGCTGTGAGCAATACTGACAATTGCAGATCAGAGAGGCGAAGGGGAAACTCGTGTCCAGAGTCCCTGGTTCAATATTATATGGAAAACGACGTAGTGATGAGGAAATGGCGACTGGATGGAGCCGACGCAGATAAAGTGAGGATGGAGAAACACCAAGTGTTGGTGCCGAGAGAGTTTAGGGCAGTAGTGATGGAACTAGCCCACTCTGTGGACATGGCAGGACACTTGGGAGTTAAGAAGACATTGAGGAATGCGCAAGAGCATTTCTATTGGCCCAGTGTATGGAAAGATGTAAAAAGGTATTGTCAGACATGTTTGTCATGCCAGTGTGCAAGTAAGCCGGCACCAGCTACACCAATTGCACCTCTGAAGCCCATCCCAGCTTTTGGTGGTGCCTTCCAATCAAATTTGTTCATCGAAACTGTAAGAGGATGGAAAGTGGAACAAGTGCGCTCGTCACCGTATCACCTTCAGTCGCAGGGGACTTTAGAAAGATTCCATGGAACACTGAGGAGCTTTTTGAGAATATGCTGCGCTGAAGAAGGGAAAAAGTGGGACGAGACATTGCCATCTGTACTGTTTGCAATCAGGGATGCGGTGGTGGAATCACTAGGATTCACCCCATTCCAACTAGTGTACGAGCACTCAGTGAGGAACCCAATGAGTGCATTAAAGGAGCAGCTCACGGAGTGAGAATAGATATTAGTCAGTATGTGAAATCCTTTAGAGAGCGACTCTCTAAGGCTAGAGAGTTGGCCAAGGAAAATTTTAAAATGTCTCAAGTGGAGATCGCCAAGTATTACGACAGGAAGACTAAAGAGAGGAAGTTCCAAGATGGAGAACAGATGATAGTCCTCCTGCTCGTAAAGGGGAATGTGTACGAGTCAAAACTTTGTGGACCGTACACGATCCATAGGGTGTTGGGGAAAGTTAATTATGTAGTGCACGTACCCGATCGGTCCAGGAAATCACAGGTTTGCCATGTGAACATGATGAAGAAGTATTACGACAGAGATGAGCCTCTGAGTGAAGACGACGGAAAGATGGAAACCCCGACGTGAACGACCGTGCTTTGTGTCAGGCACAAGGAAGGAATGGATTAAGAAAGAGTTAAGCTAGAGGGAGAGCTGATGGAGCGAAGATGTCCAACATGGACTGCCTGGCCAAGGTGGAAGAGAAGTTGGGACATTAAGAGGATGACCAGCGCCAGGAAGAGTGAGTTCGGAAGAGCCCGACTGGCGTACCTAGGTTATGTAGTAGGGCAAGGTGAGGCACTGTGTTCATTTTAGGAAGTTCATTTTTAAGTTAAATATATGTTCAATTTTTAAGGAATATCTGTATGGAAGATATTTTCCATACAGAAGTAATCATAGTTTGTCACAGCTGGCCATCAAAGCTATTTTTCGTTGCCCATTGAAATTCTTTTTTATATATCTTTAAATTTGCCATTCTTCTACTGAGGTAATTTATATACAGATTTTAGTATTGGCGAAAGATGACATGATTTGTGGGTTGTAACTATCGAGTTCTCTGGATGACAACTTAAAAAAAATGCAACGGTTTAGCGTGGAAAATATTAGAGGGGCTGGTCCCAAACCTGCACACAGAAATAACATCACATGAGACCACAAGACATGGCAGGATGTGCGGAATACCCCTGTTGAAAAGCAGAGGTGCAACAGGTACTCTGAGAGAGAACTCTATCAACATCAGAGGCCCGAGACTGTTCAACACGCTTCCACTACACATAAGGGGCATAACTGGCCGACCCCTCACAGTGTTCAAGAGAGAACTGGATAAGCACCTCCAAAGGATACCTGATCAACCAGGCTGTGAGGCATACGTCAGGCTGCGAGCAGCCGCGTCCAACAGCCAGGTTGATCAGTCCGGCAACCAGGAGGCCTGGTCGAAGACCGGGCCGCGGGGACGCTAAGCCCCGGAAGCAGCTCAAGGTAACCTCAAGGCAAGGTAGCCAGATGGATGGAAATCTAAACAACCCACCTAGCCTATCGGAACTAGGTCATTAGTTCATTAGTCTCAGGACACGTCAATATTGTGGTGTTTATATTTTCCTTAATGCACTGCAATTTTGATGTTCGGGTTGACAACTTAAAACTTTCTCACCAATAACAGACGAGGAGCTCATACATAGTTACGAGCTGCCGGTATTAACAGAGTCCGTCCTGCTAAGGTTCCCCAATGTCAAGAAAATTTCGTATTAAAGTGCCCTTATTTTAACCTTCCAGAAGCCCCAAAATCGAAAACGGGACAGTACGTCACTTTCGCGAGCCGTTTCCATTTACTTGTATGACAATTTTTGGCCAATGTTACAGATACGTCGCATATATCGACGTTCTTTTTAAGAGAACAGGTTAACATAACTGATTATTTAAAAAATTAACTTTGGTCATGGATCATACGATAAACAATCATCACCAGCTGAGTGTCATATAAAAGGCCTGCAGCAAAACCCCATAATTTAAGCTTCTTTTATTATTATACTATGACATTATAATAAAAGCTGAGGATGATAAAAACATTTTATTTACTTTTTATTTATATAATTATTTTTAATAAGTTAAAGCTTTATTATTAGTTTATTTTCAATCTTATAAACTTAAACTACACATTTTTAATAGTTATATGTAACACACTGGGGTCCAGTAATTTACTGAATACAACAGTGTGTTAGTTAATCCTTATGATTAGTAATAACAGTAGTAGTTCAAGAAATATCATTATTGGTATTATATGATTGCAATACAACATATTTAAATTTGTATAAATTTAAGTGATTTGAACAATCAAAGAAACGTAGAGAAGCAAATATCGAAGGATAACATTTATATTCAGGAGCGCGATGATCAGGCTTTCAACTTACTATTTTGTAGGTTCTTAGTTTAACAGTAATACTTACATAGAACATCTATTACAGAGAACAAACTCCTGCATAGACCACCTACTCACTGAAGACAACCTCCTGCATAGAACACCCACTTACAGAGGACAACCTCCTGCACAGAACACCTACTTATAGAGGACAATTTACTGCATAGAACATCTACTTACATTGGACAACCTCATGCCTAGAACACCCAGCTACAGACAACACCCACCTACAGAGGACAGCTTCCTGCATAGAACACCCACTTACAGAGGACAACCTCCTGCATAGAACACCCACTTACAGAAGACAACCTCCTGCATAGAACACCCACTTACAGAAGACAACCTCCTGCATAGAACACCCACTTACAGAAGACAACCTCCTGCATAGAACACCCACTTACAGAGGACAACCTCCTGCATAGAACATCTACTTACATTGGACAACCTCATGCCTAGAACACCCAGCTACAGACAACACCCACCTACAGAGGACAGCTTCCTGCATAGAACACCCACTTACAGAGGACAACCTCC
>NW_025560512.1:0-10327 GCF_020424385.1 Procambarus clarkii
GGGTTTTGAATCAGAACCATTTTGTGAGGGTTTCGTGACCTTGGGGGCAAAGTCGTATGCCTCATGTTAGAGGTCTATGTCTCATTTTAGGGGTCTATGTCTCATTTTAGGGGGTCTATGTCTCATTTTGGGGGGTCTGTCTCATTTTAGGGGTCTATGTCTCATTTTAGAGGGTCTGTGTCTCATTTTAGGGGTCTTTGTCTCATTTTAGTGGGTCTATGTCTCATTTAAGAGGGTCTATGTCTCATTTTAGGGGTCTTTGTCTCATTTTAGGGGGTCTATGTCTCATTTTAGAGGGTCTATGTCCCATTTTAGGGGGTCTATGTCTCATTTTAAGGGGTCTATGTCTCATTTTAGGGGGGTTTATGTCTCATTTTAGGGGGTCTATGTCTAATTTTAGGGGTCTATGTCTCATTTTAGGAGTCCATGTCTCATTTTAGGGGTCTTTGTCTCATTTTAGGGGTCTATGTCTCATTTTAGAGGGTCTGTGTCTCATTTTAGGGGTCTTTGTCTCATTTTAGTGGGTCTATGTCTCATTTAAGAGGGTCTATGTCTCATTTTAGGGGTCTTTGTCTCATTTTAGGGGGTCTATGTCTCATTTTAGAGGGTCTATGTCTCATTTTAGGAGTCCATGTCTCATTTTAGGGGTCTATGTCTCATTTTAGGGGGTCTATGTCTCATTTTAGGGGGTCTATGTCTCATTTTAAGGGGTCTATGTCTCATTTTAGGGGGGTTTATGTCTCATTTTAGGGGGTCTATGTCTCATTTTAGGGAATCTATGTCTCATTTTAGGGGTCTATGTCTCATTTTAGGGGTCTATGTCTCATTTTAGGAAGTCTATGTCTCATTTTAGGGGGTCTATGTCTCATTTTAGGGGGTCTATGTCTCATTTTAGGGGGTCTATGTCTCTTTTTAGGGGTCTATGTCTCATTTTAGGGGTCTATGTCTCATTTTAGGGGGGTTTGCGTCTCATTTTATGGGTCTATGTCTCATTTTTAGGGGGGTCTATGTCTCATTTTAGGGGGGTCTATGTCTCATTTTAGGGGGGTCTATGTCTCATTTTAGGGGTCTATATCTCATTTTAAGGGTCTATGTCTCATTTTAGGGGTCTATGTTTCGTTTTAGGAGGTCTATGTCTCATTTTAGGGGGTCTATGTCTCATTTTAGGGGTCTATGTCTCATTTTAGAGGACTATGTCTCATTTTAGGGGTCTATGTATCATTTTAGGGGGTCTATGTCTTATTTTAGGGGGTCTATGTCTCATTTTAGGGGGGGTTATCTTGAGGTTATCTTGAGATGATTTCGGGGCTTTAGTGTCCCCGCGGCCCGGTCCTCGACCAGGCCTCCACCCCCAGGAAGCAGCCCGTGACAGCTGACTAACTCCCAGGTACCTATTTACTGCTAGGTAACAGGGGCATTCAGGGTGAAAGAAACTTTGCCCATTTGTTTCTGCCTCGTGCGGGAATCGAACCCGCGCCACAGAATTACGAGTCCTGCGCGCTATCCACCAGGCTACGAGGACCCCGGGGGGTCTATGTCTCATTTTAGGGGGTCTATGTCTCATTTTAGGGGTCTATGTCTCATTTTAGGGGGGTCTATGTTTCATTTTAGGGGGGTCTATGTCTCATTTTAGGGGGTCTATGTCTCATTTTAGGGGGTCTATACCTCATTTTAGGGGGTCTATGTCTCATTTTAGGGGGTCTATGTCTCATTTAGGGGTCTGATGTTATTGGTGTATATACTGGGTGTATATACATAGTGTATATGTTTATATATACATCATGGTAGAGGTGACTTAATCCTTAAGTCACCCTGATGCACCTATTCACCTATCCTTGGGATAGGTGAATAAGATAGTGCATGAACAAGCTCACACAACAAGACTCATTCACCGGTTGAGAGGCGGGACCAAGGAGCCAGAGTTCAACCCCCGCAAACACAACTAGGTGAGTACACACACACACACACACACACACACACAACACACACATACACACACACACACACACACACACACACACACACACCACCACACACACACACACACACACACACACACACACACACACACACACACAGGAAGTAGCCCGTAGCAGCTGTCTAACTCCCAGGTACTTATTTACTGCTAGGTGAACAGGTGCATCAGGGTGAAAGAAACGCTGCCCATTTGTTTCTGCTTCTACCAGGAATGCTCTTAAGACTCCACATGTGTCCTTAAGACTCCACATGTGTCCTTAAGACTCCACATGTGTCCTTAAGTCTTCACATGTGTCCTTAAGTCTCCACATGTGTCCTTAAGTCTTCACATGTGTCCTTAAGACTCCACATGTGTCCTTAAGTCTTCACATGTGTCCTTAAGTCTCCACATGTGTCCTTAAGTCTTCACATGTGTCCTTAAGACTCCACATGTGTCCTTAAGTCTTCACATGTGTCCTTAAGACTCCACATGTGTCCTTAAGACTCCACATGTGTCCTTAAGTCTCCACATGTGTCCTTAAGACTCCACATGTGTCCTTAAGACTCCACATGTGTCCTTAAGACTCCACATGTGTCCTTAAGACTCCACATGTGTCTTGCAGACGTCGTTGCTAACGAGACGTTGTAGTGCATGAAAGACTAGAAAGTCTTTCCTAGTCTTTCTAGCTCCGTCCCCCATCCCAAAGCCTTATCCTGACCCCTTTCTAAGGGCTATATGGTCTGTGATGGCTTGGCGCTTTCATCTGATAAATCCCTCGCCTCACCCCTTCTATTTTAACTATATATATAATATATCACCCTTCATATATATATATATTTATTTATTTATTTATTAATGACATAAGATGGATCAAAGGAATGTAAACTAATATGTGGGTCAAGACAATGTTATAATATTTTTTTAAGCTACTTAAGATAATTAATATTAGTAACATCTTTATTGACAAGATTTATTTCCAATTTTGCCTAATCTGAAGATTTCGATTAAGTCTTATTAAAGTAAGAATAATGCTGGTACTTACTGTCACGCAGGACAGAGGGTCATACACAAGACAATAAGTCTAAACTGTAGGCTGAAGCACATATATATCGTGGTTAAAATTGTTTTAATGTATATGTAAAAACAAGTTTCTATTGTGCACTGCCACACAAGGGCAGGGATGGGTTCATAAGTGATGCAGCTTAGAAGTAAAGTAAATAAAATAGATAAAAAATAAGTAATATAAATAAAATTGTTCTACATTCTTTAAAATGGATAAGCAAATTTTGGATAAACTATTAGGATGTCGTCCAGTACACCAGATCCCATGAAATAATAACACAGTTGGTGGTACAATAGTCTAGCAAGTCTAAAAAAAATTTACGGTTTCAAATTCAATAATATCTTCAAATTGTGATGGGTTATTTAAGGACTGCAGAGCACTTTTAGAGTCACAGAATATCACTCCACCACCATTGAGCTTAAGGTACTCAGTGGCTAGATAAATTACCCAATAGTTCAGTCTGTGTCGTGCTTGCTCAGTTGTTCAGTCTCTGTGCACTAGACATGCCTAATAAGCATGACTTTTCTTTAGTAGACTTTTCAGCCTACTATGCAAGGCCCGATTTGCCTAATAAGCCAAGTTTTCCTGAATCAATATATTTTCTCTAATTTTTTTCTTATGAAATGATAAAGCTACCCATTTCATTATGTATGAGGTCAATTTTTTTTTATTGAGTTAAAATTAACGTAGATATATGACCGAACCTAACCAACCCTACCTAACCTAACCTAACCTATCTTTATAGGTTAGGTTAGGTTAGGTAGCTGAAAAAGTTAGGTTAGGTTAGGTTAGGTAGGTTAGGTAGTCGAAAAACAATTATTCATGAAACTTGGCTTATTAGGCAAATCGGGCCTTGCATAGTAGGCTGAGAAGTGCGTTCTGGCTACTAGGTACGACATATATATATATATATATATATATATATATATATATATATATATATATATATATATATATATATATATATATATATATATATATATGTCGTACCTAGTAGCCAGAACGCACTTCTCAGCCTACTATGCAAGGCTCGATTTGCCGAATAAGCCAAGTTTTCATGAATTAATTGTTTTTCGGCTACCTAACCTACCTAACCTAACCTAACCTAACTTTTTCGGCTACCTAACCTAACCTAACCTATAAAGATAGGTTAGGTTAGGTTAGGTAGGGTTGGTTAGGTTTGGTCATATATCTACGTTAATTTTAACTCCAATAAAAAAAATTGACCTCTTACATAATGAAATGGGTAGCTTTATCATTTCATATGAAAAAAATTTAAGAAAATATATTAATTCAAGAAAACTTGGCTTATTAGGCAAATCGGGCCTTGCATAGTAGGCTGAGAAGTGCGCTCTGGCTACTAGGTACGACATATATATATATATATATATATATATATATATATATATATATATATATATATATATATATATATATATATATGTCGTACCTAGTAGCCAGAACTCACTTCTGAGCCTACTATGCAAGGCCCGATTTGCCTAATAAGCCAAGTTTTCATGAATTAATGTTTTTTTTCGACTACCTAACCTACCTAACCTAACCTAACCTAACTTTTTCGGCTACCTAACCTAACCTAACCTATAAAGATAGGTTAGGTTAGGTTAGGTAGGGTTGGTTAGGTTTGGTCATATATCTACGTTAATTTTAACTCCAATAAAAAAAATTGACCTCTTACATAATGAAATGGGTAGCTTTATCATTTCATAAGAAAAAAATTAGAGAAAATATATTAATTCATGAAAACTTGGCTTATTGGGCAAATCGGGCCTTGCATTGTAGGCTGAAAAGTGAGTTCTGGCTACTAGGTACGACATATATATATATATATATATATATATATATATATATATATATATATATATATATATATAAATATATATATATATATATACAATAATCATATTACCAAACATTCTGAATGATAAACATATGCATTTCTTCTCTCACAAAGAAGAAATTTGCTATTTCTTAAGTATATTATATACTAAGGTACCTGGACATTTATACAGCTGCTCCTAGACTAATATCTGATATCTTGATATCTAATATCTAATTCGTGAGTACCAGAGTGTTCGTCGTCACTTTGTGTAAAGGTAATATAGCTTTTCTCCGCAGATAATCAAATATCTTTGTGTACTTGGTGGTATCTTTATGTCTATCGTCTATTTCTATGCCTCTTATATTGATCGCTGAATAAGATATCAAGTTTTCTATGTCTATAGCCGTATGATAACCGGTATATTGGGTGTCTCTCTGAGATATCAAAGTATTACCTCCTGGATAACAGTAACTTGCTATGGTCTACACCCAAGATAGCGTTAATAATTTCGTTAATATAACGACGTTATCTTCCTTATATCTTATCTAACTAATCTTCCGTGAAGTCAAATAATCTCCGAGATTATAGAAATCATTTTATTTTCATTTAAATATATTTTTTTATATTTTTAAAATATTATAAATTATCACAATATTTATTAAAAATATAAATAACTCGTATCTTTCCTCTAACGTTGATGGTGTTATTAGAATATTATTAATAAAATAATTTTAATCTTAAACTAAAGCATAATATAATTATTAATAATAATTAAAAAAGAAGAAAAGAATTATTATTATTATTATTATTATTATTGGTTTCGATATGTTTATATTTCGGGTTTTTATTATTTTTTATTAAAAGGTAAATATAGCTGGTATTGGTGTCTTTATTGAGTGTGATAATCTTTATGGGGTTTCGTCTTTAATGATCCTAATGACATGTATTAATATGTTATGTCTCAAATTGTACCCTTGTTGCTGTGTGTGTGTGTGTGTGTGTGTGTGTGTGTACTCACCTATTTGTGCCTGCAGGATCGAGCATTGACTCTTGGATCCCGCCTTTCCAGCCATCGGTTGTTTACAGCAATAACTACGGTCCTAATTTCCCTATCATACCTGGTTTTAAAATTATGAATAGAATTTGCTTCCACAACCTGTTCCCCAAGTGCATTCCATTTTCCCACTACTCTCACACTAAAAGAAAACTTCCTAACATCTCTGTGACTCATCTGAGTTTCCAGTTTCCACCCATGTCCCATCGTTCTGTTACTATTACGTGTGAACATTTCGTCTATTTCCACTCTGTCAATTCCCCTAAGTATTTTATACGTTTCTATCATATCCCCCTCTCCCTTCTTTTTTCTAACGTCGTAAGGCTCAGTTCCTTCAGGCGCTCTTCATACCCCATCCCTCGTAACGGTGGGACGAGTCTTGTTGCAAACTTCTGAACCTTTTCCAGTTTCCTTATGTGCTTCTTCAGATGGGGACGCCATGATGGGGCGGCATACTCTAAGACTGGCCTCACGTAGGCTGTGTAAAGCGCCCTAAATGCCTCCTCACTGTGTGGGTTGATTTTGTAACTAGATTACAGTGTGTCAATGTTTAAGAAGTGGTTGTAACCACTCAACTGGTGGTTACAGCCGCCAGTTGATCCACTCAACTGGTGGACTGGTGTGGATGAGGGCGAGTGGATGCCCTGATGAGCCGGAGTGGATGAGGGCGTGTGGGGGTGTAATCATTACTGTGCACTGTTGACAACTGTGAAACCTTCAACATCACCGTACTGAGCAACTTGCACACGCCCTCGCTCAACTAGCGAGGCTCAGGAACTATCTAGGCTCAGGAACTAGCGAGGCTCAGGAACTAGCTAGGCTCAGGAACTATCTAGGCTCAGGAACTAGCGAGGCTCAGGAACTAGCTAGGCTCAGGAACTATCTAGGCTCAGGAACTAGCTAGGCTCAGGAACTATCTAGGCTCAGGAACTATCTAGGCTCAGGAACTATCTAGGCTCAGGAACTATCTAGGCTCAGGAACTATCTAGGCTCAGGAACTAGCGAGGCTCAGGAACAAGCTAGGCTCAGGAACTATCTAGGCTCAGGAACTAGCGAGGCTCAGGAACTAGCTAGGCTCAGGAACTATCTAGGCTCAGGAACTAGCTAGGCTCAGGAACTAGCTAGGCTCAGGAACTATCTAGGCTCAGGAACTAGCGAGGCTCAGGAACTATCTAGGCTCAGGAACTAGCTAAGCTCAGGAACTAGCTAGGCTCAGGAACTAGCTAAGCTCAAGAACTAGCTAAGCTCAGGACCTAGCTAACCTCAGCAACAAGCTAGGCTCGGGAACTAGCTAGGCTCAGGAACAAACGAGGCTCAGGAACTAGCTAAGCTCAAGAACTAGCTAAGCTCAGGACCTAGCTAAGCTCAGGAACTAGCTAAGCTCAGGAACCAGCTAAGCTCAGGAACTAGCTAAGCTCAGGAACTAGCTAAGCTCAAGAACTAGCTAAGCTCAGGAACTAGCTAGGCTCAGGAACTAGCGAGGCTCAGGAACTATCTAGGCTCAGGAACTAGCGAGGCTCAGGAACTAGTTAGGCTCAGGAACTAGCGAGGCTCAGGAACTAGTTAGGCTCAGGAACTAGCGAGGCTCAGGAACTAGCGAGGCTCAGGAACTATCTAGGCTCAGGAACTAGCGAGGCTCAGGAACTATCTAGGCTCAGGAACTAGCGAGGCTCAGGAACTAGTTAGGCTCAGGAACTAGCTAGGCTCAGGAACTAGCGAGGCTCAGGAACTATCTAGGCTCAGGAACTAGCGAGGCTCAGGAACAAGCTAGGCTCAGGAACTATCTAGGCTCAGGAACTAGCGAGGCTCAGGAACTAGCTAGGCTCAGGAACTATCTAGGCTCAGGAACTAGCGAGGCTCAGGAACTAGTTAGGCTCAGGAACTAGCGAGGCTCAGGAACTAGCTAGGCTCAGGAACTATCTAGGCTCAGGAACTAGTTAGGCTCAGGAACTAGCGAGGCTCAGGAACTAGCTAGGCTCAGGAACTAGCTAGGCTCAGGAACTAGCTAAGCTCAAGAACTAGCTAAGCTCAGGACCTAGCTAACCTCAGCAACAAGCTAGGCTCGGGAACTAGCTAGGCTCAGGAACTAACTAAGCTCAAGAACTAGCTAAGCTCAGGAACTAGCTAAGCTCAGCAACTAGCTAGGCTCAGCAAATAGCGACGATTATGAATTAGCGAACTTTTGAAATGAACGAGATTGAAAAACTAGCGAAATTTAGTCACTAGCGAAACTTTAGACTCAGTGAAGTGTAGGAAATAGCGAGATTGTGTGGTTAAGGGAGTTATAGCGATCTAGCGAGACACTTGAACCAATTCGGGTTCTAACTACCAAACTAGGGAACCAACTAGCAAACTAGGGAACCAACTAGCAAACTAGGGAACCAACTAGCAAACTAGCCTGGTTCTAGAACCATAGTTGTGTTAAGACAATCTTCCCCCCCCCCCCACCACCACCTCGACACCCCCCCACACCCCCTACCACCAAATACATTGGTATACAATCATACAATCATACAATCCCTCTAAACTACATTTCAACATACAAAAAATACACGAATAATTGTATTGTTGCAAAATTTGAAGGGTTATTTGGCGTGGTTTAAAAATACAGTTGTTGTATTTGATATCAATACAATATCAGTGCACCATGATATTACATCAACGTGATGTATCAATCAAAAAATCCATTGGAGTCGTTTGGGTGATTCGAACCCACTCACCGGGTATTCATATATACAGAGGTATACTATTCAGTATACATGCACCAAGAGTATACTTATTGATAAGAAACTAACCTAAATTGCAGACTATATGACCTTAGGTGTCGATAGAACAGAAACTCAAACATACGCACATACACACTACCACTTATACGTACATACTATCATGTACACATGTATATATACACACACATATACACAGACGTACACATGTGGTCAGGAAGGACAATGACACACCTGCAGAGACCGAGAAACACATGTGGAGAGGAAGAACGTATGATAAGTGAGAGAAACAGGAAAGTGAACCACGTTGGAAGCCATCCAGGCTACAGTACTTCCATTAACACAAATACTAGAACATATAAGACCACATCAGAACCTCGTACAGGTGTGGAAAAGCACCAGGTACAGCTTTCCAGGCGGGGTCCAGGAGCTAAATCTCGCTCACCGAAGACACAGATAGGTCAAAGAAATTCGATATATGCAGTCATAGCAGTGTTGCCAACCCCCCCGCAATGGGCTGGCAAAGTTCAGCGGTAAATGGGTGATATTGGTGATTGGCAACGATGGCTTGGGGGTGCGTGGGGTGGGGTGCGTGGGGTGGGGGTGTGGGGTGGAGGGGGGTAGATGGAATGCCCCCCCCCCCCCCCCCACAACATCACACACCCCTGTTGGTTCGAATCCCCCTTCTCGTGTGTGATTTAACACGCCCCTCTACGCTCTTGTGTGTGTGTGTGTGTGTGTGTGTGTGTGTGTGTGTGTGTGTGTGTGTGTGTGTGTGTGTGTGTGTGTGTGTGTGTGTGTGTGTGTGTGTGTGTGTGTGTTTGTTAATACGTCTCTACTCGCCTTTCTGTCTGTCTGTCTGTCTTTATGACTCTGTTTCTGGCTGTCTGTTTTTCTGTCTGATTCCTTCTCTAGCTCTCTACCTGTCTTATTGGCTCTCTAGTTGTCTGTCAGTCTCTCTGTCTCTTTGTCTCTCTGTGTCTCTGTCTCTCTGTGTCTTTGTCTCTCTGTGTCTCTGTGTCTTTGTGTCTCTCTGTGTCTCTGTCTCTCCGTCTCTCTGTCTCTCTCTTTGTCTCTGTCTCTCTGTGTCTCTGTCTCTCTGTATCTCTGTGTCTCTGTCTCTCTGTGTCTCTGTCTCTCTGTCTCTCTGTATCTCTGTGTCTCTGTCTCTCTGTGTCTCTGTCTCTCTGTCTCTCTGTATCTCTGTGTCCCTGTCTCTCTGTTTCTCTGTATCTCTGTGTCCCTGTCTCTCTGTGTCTCTGTCTCTCCGTCTCCCTGTGTCTCTGTCTCTCTGTCTCTCTGTATCTCTGTGTCCCTGTCTCTCTGTCTCTCCGTCTCTCTGTGTCTCTGTGTCTCTGTCTCTCCGTCTCTCTGTGTCTTTGTCTCTCTGTCTCTCTGTCTCTCTGTCTCTCTGTGTCTCTGTCTCTCCGTCTCTCCGTCTCTCTGTGTCTCTGTGTCTCTGTCTCTCTGTCTCTCTGTGTCTCTGTCTCTCTGTCTCTCTGTGTCTCTGTCTCTCTGTCTCTGTGTCTCTGTCTCTCTGTGTCTCTGTCTCTGTCTCTCTGTCTCTCTGTGTCTCTGTGTCTCTGTCTCTCTGTCTCTCTGTATCTCTGTGTCCCTGTCTCTCTGTCTCTCCGTCTCTCTGTGTCTCTCTGTCTCTCTCTGTCTCTCCGTCTCTCTGTGTCTCTGTTCT
>NW_025560513.1:0-42332 GCF_020424385.1 Procambarus clarkii
CAAACGGAAAATCAGGATCATTTTAGTTAATACTAATGAAAACACATTGATTTTTATCATTTGTATTGGAAACAACATTGTCATATGTCTTTTCTTGGATCTAAATAATACGAAACCTCGCTCTATGATTTGAAGTTAAAATCCTCAAATATGGTTAAATATTGACTTTTTTCACGTTTTTCATGTAGTTTGATATTACGTAAATATATTCATTTTTACCAATATTTTGATACTATTTCATGTAGTATCACGATATGTGATTTGGCCTTCAAATCTCAGAATTTCGCATAATATTGCATTTTAAGCAAGTTTTCTTGCATTTTGTTTCGTACGAAAAATCATCGAATTTAGCAATATTTTGACGTTTATCATCCCCTTTTCTTTTATGTGACTTAAACAAAATATCATCGAAATAGGCAATAATTTGCCGTTTTTCCACGTTTTTGTGAATTTTCAGTCTATGGGTATTAATTCATATATATACGATAAAAATGATGCAAACACATAATTGATTGGATAATAACCTTAAATACTTCATTTTCAATCATCTATTTGTTTCTCGTTAAAATACTGAGTAAGATATTGAAAAGGGGAGAAGTCCTGTTTTTATTGCATATATTGATGTTTCAGACGGAATAGAGCGATTTTCGTGTACATCTTCCATCGGTAATACAAACGGAAAATCGGGAACATTTTAGTTAATACTAATGAAAACACATTGATTTTTATCATTTGTATTGGAAACAACATTGTCATATGTCTTTTCTTGGATCTAAATAATAGGAAACCTCGCTCTATGATTTGAATGTAAAATCCTCAAATATAGTTAAATATTGACTTTTTTCACGTTTTTCATGTAGTTTGATATTACGTAAATATATTCATTTTTACCAATATTTCGATTCTATTTCATGTAGTATCACGATATATGATTTGGCCTTCAAATCTCAGAATTTCGCATAATATTGCATTTTAAGGAAGTTTTCTTGCATTTTGTTTCGTACGAAAAATCATCGAATTTAGCAATATTTTGACGTTTATCATCCCCTTTTCCTTTATGTGATTTAAACAAAATATCATCGAATTAGGCAATATTTTGCCGTTCTTCCACGTTTTTGTGAATTTTCAGTCTATGGGTATTAATTCATATATAAACGATAAAAATGATGCAAACACATAATTGATTAAATAATAACTATAAATACTTCATTTTCATTCATCTATTTGTTTCTCGTTAAAATACTGAGTAAGATATTGAAAAGGGGAGAAGTTCGGTTTTTATTGCATACATCAACGTTTCAGCCCGAATAGAGCGATTTTCGTGTACATCTTCCATCGGTAATATAAACGGAAAATCAGGAACATTTTAGTTAATACTAATGAAAACACATTGATTTTTACCAATATTTCGATACTATTTCATGTAGTATCACGATATGTGATTTGGCCTTCAAATCTCAGAATTTCGCATAATATTGCATTTTAAGCAAGTTTTCTTTCATTTTGTTTCATACGAAAAATCATCGAATTTAGCAATATTTTGACGTTTATCATCCCCTTTTCCTTTATGTGACTTAAACAAAATATTATCGAATTAGGCAATATTTTGCCGTTTTTCCACGTTTTTGTGAATGTTCAGTCTAAGGGTATTAATTCATATATATACGATAAAAATGATGCTAACACATAATTGATTAGATAATAACTATAAATACTTCATTTTCATTCATCTATTTGTTTCTCGTTAAAATACTGAGTAATATATTGAAAAGGGGAGAAGTTCGGTTTTTATTGCATATATCAGCCGGAATAGAGCGATTTTCGTGTACATCTTCCATCGGTAATATAAACGGAAAATCAGGAACATTTTAGTTAATACTAATGAAAACACATTGATTTTTATCATTTGTATTGGAAACAACATTGTCATATGTCTTTTCTTGGATCTAAATAATACGAAACCTCGCTCTATGATTTGAAGTTAAAATCCTCAAATATGGTTAAATATTGACTTTTTTCACGTTTTTCATGTAGTTTGATACAACGTAAATATATTCATTTTTACCAATATTTCGATTCTATTTCATGTAGTATCACGATATGTGATTTGGCCTTCAAATCTCAGAATTTCGCATAATATTGCATTTTAAGGAAGTTTTCTTGCATTTTGTTTCGTACGAAAAATCATCGAATTTAGCAATATTTTGACGTTTATCATCCCCTTTTCCTTTATGTGATTTAAACAAAATATCATCGAATTAGGCAATATTTTGCCGTTTTTCCACGTTTTTGTGAATTTTCAGTCTATGGGTATTAATTCATATATATACGATAAAAATGATTCAAACACATAATTGATTAGATAATAACTATAAATACTTCATTTTCATTCATCTATTTGTTTCTCGTTAAAATACTGAGTAAGATATTGAAAAGGGGAGAAGTTCGGTTTTTATTGCATATATCGACGTTTCAGCCGGATTAGAACGGTTTTACGTGTACATCTTCCCTTGGTAATATAAACGAAAAATCAGGAACATTTTAGTTAATTCTAATGAAAACACATTGTTTTTTATCATTTGTATTGGAAACAACATTGTCATATGTCTTTTCTTGTGTAACAAGAGAGCAGTACATAGTACATGAACATCATAACAGCATGAACAGGCCACGTGGAGGATGAACAACCCACAGGCGCCAGACAGGCGGCGGCAGACAATGTAAAAGTTACACCTCTGTACAAGCTAGCCATAGAGTCAGGTCAACGGTCATCGAATCACAAAGAGGTCAGAATTGATGCCGTCATGGTAATCTTCAGGGATTAACCCCTAAACAACAAATGCAAAACCCTCATGTTCAGCTGAGGAGCAGCAGATCAGGGGAGAGTTAGTTGAGTGGGCGCAGCCCAGTAGGAAGGTGGGTGTGGTCTCGGGGAAGGAACATCATCTCCCGGAAACTGTGGAACAACATACGAGTAAGTACGGCTCTCTTGTACTAAAGCACCTCATTCAGTACCCTTGGCCTCTAGTAGGGAATATAGTTAGGGAGTGTCTTATTTAATTATTTTTAATAAAGTCAGATATTAAGTGTTATTAAATGTGTATTAATGGTTCCTTGCCTAGTGATATTGGGCCTACCGTCCCTTTTGCCCTAGTGACCTAGTGCTCTTAATTATTCAGTACTCCTCCCCCCGTTCGTCTTCCGTGTTGAGGTGTTAGTATTGGTGTGTCCCGCCTTATTCTTGTGTACACTATAGTTCCCAAGTGGTCAGGATTATTCGAGTGTCAGGCCAGGATCCTTGTACCGTCCCCTACACCTGTCCTGGTAGGTTATTCCATCTGCAAGACCTACGAATCTCACTCCGGTCCCCTGTCCGGTAACTCAGGGTGGTGGCAGCGTCACTCGGTAACTCATACGATAGGCTGTGACTACGATTACCTCTATCTTTCTGTCTCACTCTCCCTCACTAGTGTCTCACTCTCCCTCGCCCTCACTCGCTCCTTGGATCTAAATAATACGAAACCTCGCTCTATGATTTGAAGGTAAAATCCTCAAATATGGTAAAATATTGACTTTTTTCACGTTTTTCATGTAGTTTGATATTACGTAAATATATTCATTTTTACCAATATTTCGATTCTATTTCATGTAGTATCACGATATGTGATTTGGCCTTCAAATCTCAGAATTTCGCATAATATTGCATTTTAAGCAAGTTTTCTTGCATTTTGTTTCGTACGAAAAATCATCGAATTTAGCAATATTTTGACGTTTATCATCCCCTTTTCCTTTATGTGACTTAAACAAAATATCATCGAATTAGGCAATATTTTGCCGTTTTTCCACGTTTTTGTGAATTTTCAGTCTATGGGTATTAATTCATATATATACGATAAAAATGATGCAAACACATAATTGATTAGATAATAACCTTAAATACTTCATTTTCAATCATCTATTTGTTTCTCGTTAAAATACTGAGTAAGATATTGAAAAGGGGAGAAGTTCTGTTTTTATTGCATATATCGACGTTTCAGCCGGAATAGAGCGATTTTCGTGTACATCTTCCATCGGTAATACAAACGGAAAATCAGGAACATTTTAGTTAATACTAATGAAAACACATTGATTTTTATCATTTGTATTGGAAACAACATTGTCATATGTCTTTTCTTGGATCTAAATAATACGAAACCTCGCTCTATGATTTGAAGTTAAAATCCTCAAATATGGTTAAATATTGACTTTTTCACGTTTTTCATGTAGTTTGATATTACGTAAATATATTCATTTTTACCAATATTTCGATACTATTTCATGTAGTATCACGATATGTGATTTGGCCTTCAAATCTCAGAATTTCGCATAATATTGCATTTTAAGCAAGTTTTCTTGCATTTTGTTTCGTACGAAAAATCATCGAATTTAGCAATATTTTGACGTTTATCATCCCCTTTTCCTTTATGTGATTTAAACAAAATATCATCGAATTAGGCAATATTTTGCCGTTTTTCCACGTTTTTGTGAATTTTCAGTCTATGGGTATTAATTCATATATATACGATAAAAATGATGCAAACACATAATTGATTAGATAATAACCTTAAATACTTCATTTTCAATCATCTATTTGTTTCTCGTTAAAATACTGAGTAAGATATTGAAAAGGGGAGAAGTTCTGTTTTTATTGCATATATCGACGTTTCAGCCGGAATAGAGCGATTTTCGTGTACATCTTCCATCGGTAATACAAACGGAAAATCAGGAACATTTTAGTTAATACTAATGAAAACACATTGATTTTTATCATTTGTATTGGAAACAACATTGTCATATGTCTTTTCTTGGATCTAAATAATACGAAACCTCGCTCTATGATTTGAAGTTAAAATCCTCAAATATGGTTAAATATTGACTTTTTTCACGTTTTTCATGTAGTTTGATATTACGTAAATATATTCATTTTTACCAATATTTTGATACTATTTCATGTAGTATCACGATATGTGATTTGGCCTTCAAATCTCAGAATTTCGCATAATATTGCATTTTAAGCAAGTTTTCTTGCATTTTGTTTCGTACGAAAAATCATCGAATTTAGCAATATTTTGACGTTTATCATCCCCTTTTCTTTTATGTGACTTAAACAAAATATCATCGAATTAGGCAATATTTTGCCGTTTTTCCACGTTTTTGTGAATTTTCAGTCTATGGGTATTAATTCATATATATACGATAAAAATGATGCAAACACATAATTGATTGGATAATAACCTTAAATACTTCATTTTCAATCATCTATTTGTTTCTCGTTAAAATACTGAGTAAGATATTGAAAAGGGGAGAAGTCCTGTTTTTATTGCATATATTGACGTTTCAGACGGAATAGAGCGATTTTCGTGTACATCTTCCATCGGTAATACAAACGGAAAATCAGGAACATTTTAGTTAATACTAATGAAAACACATTGATTTTTATCATTTGTATTGGAAACAACATTGTCATATGTCTTTTCTTGGATCTAAATAATAGGAAACCTCGCTCTATGATTTGAATGTAAAATCCTCAAATATAGTTAAATATTGACTTTTTTCACGTTTTTCATGTAGTTTGATATTACGTAAATATATTCATTTTTACCAATATTTCGATTCTATTTCATGTAGTATCACGATATGTGATTTGGCCTTCAAATCTCAGAATTTCGCATAATATTGCATTTTAAGGAAGTTTTCTTGCATTTTGTTTCGTACGAAAAATCATCGAATTTAGCAATATTTTGACGTTTATCATCCCCTTTTCCTTTATGTGTCTTAAACAAAATATTATCGAATTAGGCAATATTTTGCCGTTTTTCCACGTTTTTGTGAATGTTCAGTCTAAGGGTATTAATTCATATATATATACGATAAAAATGATGCAAACACATAATTGATTAGATAATAACGATAAATACTTCATTTTCATTCATCTATTTGTTTCTCGTTAAAATACTGAGTAATATATTGAAAAGGGGAGAAGTTCGGTTTTTATTGCATATATCGACGTTTCAGCCGGAATAGAGCGATTTTCGTGTACATCTTCCATCGGTAATATAAACGGAAAATCAGGAACATTTTAGTTAATACTAATGAAAACACATTGATTTTTATCATTTGTATTGGAAACAACATTGTCATATGTCTTTTCTTGGATCTAAATAATAGGAAACCTCGCTCTATGATTTGAATGTAAAATCCTCAAATATAGTTAAATATTGACTTTTTTCACGTTTTTCATGTAGTTTGATATTACGTAAATATATTCATTTTTACCAATATTTCGATTCTATTTCATGTAGTATCACGATATATGATTTGGCCTTCAAATCTCAGAATTTCGCATAATATTGCATTTTAAGGAAGTTTTCTTGCATTTTGTTTCGTACGAAAAATCATCGAATTTAGCAATATTTTGACGTTTATCATCCCCTTTTCCTTTATGTGATTTAAACAAAATATCATCGAATTAGGCAATATTTTGCCGTTCTTCCACGTTTTTGTGAATTTTCAGTCTATGGGTATTAATTCATATATAAACGATAAAAATGATGCAAACACATAATTGATTAAATAATAACTATAAATACTTCATTTTCATTCATCTATTTGTTTCTCGTTAAAATACTGAGTAAGATATTGAAAAGGGGAGAAGTTCGGTTTTTATTGCATACATCAACGTTTCAGCCGGAATAGAGCGATTTTCGTGTACATCTTCCATCGGTAATATAAACGGAAAATCAGGAACATTTTAGTTAATACTAATGAAAACACATTGATTTTTACCAATATTTCGATACTATTTCATGTAGTATCACGATATGTGATTTGGCCTTCAAATCTCAGAATTTCGCATAATATTGCATTTTAAGCAAGTTTTCTTTCATTTTGTTTCATACGAAAAATCATCGAATTTAGCAATATTTTGACGTTTATCATCCCCTTTTCCTTTATGTGACTTAAACAAAATATTATCGAATTAGGCAATATTTTGCCGTTTTTCCACGTTTTTGTGAATGTTCAGTCTAAGGGTATTAATTCATATATATACGATAAAAATGATGCTAACACATAATTGATTAGATAATAACTATAAATACTTCATTTTCATTCATCTATTTGTTTCTCGTTAAAATACTGAGTAATATATTGAAAAGGGGAGAAGTTCGGTTTTTATTGCATATATCAGCCGGAATAGAGCGATTTTCGTGTACATCTTCCATCGGTAATATAAACGGAAAATCAGGAACATTTTAGTTAATACTAATGAAAACACATTGATTTTTATCATTTGTATTGGAAACAACATTGTCATATGTCTTTTCTTGGATCTAAATAATACGAAACCTCGCTCTATGATTTGAAGTTAAAATCCTCAAATATGGTTAAATATTGACTTTTTTCACGTTTTTCATGTAGTTTGATACTACGTAAATATATTCATTTTTACCAATATTTCGATTCTATTTCATGTAGTATCACGATATGTGATTTGGCCTTCAAATCTCAGAATTTCGCATAATATTGCATTTTAAGGAAGTTTTCTTGCATTTTGTTTCGTACGAAAAATCATCGAATTTAGCAATATTTTGACGTTTATCATCCCCTTTTCCTTTATGTGTCTTAAACAAAATATTATCGAATTAGGCAATATTTTGCCGTTTTTCCACGTTTTTGTGAATGTTCAGTCTAAGGGTATTAATTCATATATATATACGATAAAAATGATGCAAACACATAATTGATTAGATAATAACGATAAATACTTCATTTTCATTCATCTATTTGTTTCTCGTTAAAATACTGAGTAATATATTGAAAAGGGGAGAAGTTCGGTTTTTATTGCATATATCGACGTTTCAGCCGGAATAGAGCGATTTTCGTGTACATCTTCCATCGGTAATATAAACGGAAAATCAGGAACATTTTAGTTAATACTAATGAAAACACATTGATTTTTATCATTTGTATTGGAAACAACATTGTCATATGTCTTTTCTTGGATCTAAATAATACGAAACCTCGCTCTATGATTTGAAGTTAAAATCCTCAAATATGGTTAAATATTGACTTTTTTCACGTTTTTCATGTAGTTTGATACTACGTAAATATATTCATTTTTACCAATATTTCGATTCTATTTCATGTAGTATCACGATATGTGATTTGGCCTTCAAATCTCAGAATTTCGCATAATATTGCATTTTAAGGAAGTTTTCTTGCATTTTGTTTCGTACGAAAAATCATCGAATTTAGCAATATTTTGACGTTTATCATCCCCTTTTCCTTTATGTGATTTAAACAAAATATCATCGAATTAGGCAATATTTTGCCGTTTTTCCACGTTTTTGTGAATTTTCAGTCTATGGGTATTAATTCATATATATACGATAAAAATGATTCAAACACATAATTGATTAGATAATAACTATAAATACTTCATTTTCATTCATCTATTTGTTTCTCGTTAAAATACTGAGTAAGATATTGAAAAGGGGAGAAGTTCGGTTTTTATTGCATATATCGACGTTTCAGCCGGATTAGAACGGTTTTACGTGTACATCTTCCCTTGGTAATATAAACGAAAAATCAGGAACATTTTAGTTAATTCTAATGAAAACACATTGTTTTTTATCATTTGTATTGGAAACAACATTGTCATATGTCTTTTCTTGTGTAACAAGAGAGCAGTACATAGTACATGAACATCATAACAGCATGAACAGGCCACGTGGAGGATGAACAACCCACAGGCGCCAGACAGGCGGCGGCAGACAATGTAAAAGTTACACCTCTGTACAAGCTAGCCATAGAGTCAGGTCAACGGTCATCGAATCACAAAGAGGTCAGAATTGATGCCGTCATGGTAATCTTCAGGGATTAACCCCTAAACAACAAATGCAAAACCCTCATGTTCAGCTGAGGAGCAGCAGATCAGGGGAGAGTTAGTTGAGTGGGCGCAGCCCAGTAGGAAGGTGGGTGTGGTCTCGGGGAAGGAACATCATCTCCCGGAAACTGTGGAACAACATACGAGTAAGTACGGCTCTCTTGTACTAAAGCACCTCATTCAGTACCCTTGGCCTCTAGTAGGGAATATAGTTAGGGAGTGTCTTATTTAATTATTTTTAATAAAGTCAGATATTAAGTGTTATTAAATGTGTATTAATGGTTCCTTGCCTAGTGATATTGGGCCTACCGTCCCTTTTGCCCTAGTGACCTAGTGCTCTTAATTATTCAGTACTCCTCCCCCCGTTCGTCTTCCGTGTTGAGGTGTTAGTATTGGTGTGTCCCGCCTTATTCTTGTGTACACTATAGTTCCCAAGTGGTCAGGATTATTCGAGTGTCAGGCCAGGATCCTTGTACCGTTCAATTGTCCCCTACACCTGTCCTGGTAGGTTATTCCATCTGCAAGACCTACGAATCTCACTCCGGTCCCCTGTCCGGTAACTCAGGGTGGTGGCAGCGTCACTCGGTAACTCATACGATAGGCTGTGACTACGATTACCTCTATCTTTCTGTCTCACTCTCCCTCACTAGTGTCTCACTCTCCCTCGCCCTCACTCGCTCTCGTTCTCCCTCCCTTGCTCTCGTTCTCGCTCTCTCCTCTCTCTCTCCTCTCGCTCTGCCTCCCTCTTCCTCTCTCTCTCTCTCCTCATTCTCTGCCTCCCTCTTCCTCTCTCTCTCTCTCCTTCCTCTGTGTACTGGTTTACGTCTTCGTATGACGGCCCGAGTGTTAACATCTTACATGATCGGTATAGCATCTGTTATTACCATAGAAAGAGCGGAGATTGCACGGTTAGCTCAGTGGTAGTAGCGGAGTGCGCGGTCGAGATAGATACGAGGCGAGGTATTACATTCAGGGTCATTACACTTGGATCTAAATAATACGAAACCTCGCTCTATGATTTGAAGGTAAAATCCTCAAATATGGTAAAATAGTGACTTTTTTCACGTTTTTCATGTAGTTTGATACTACATAAATATATTCATTTTTACCAATATTTCGATTCTATTTCATGTAGCATCACGATATGTGATTTGGCCTTAAAATCTCAGAACTTCGCATAATATTGCATTTTAAGCAAGTTTTCTTGCATTTTGTTTCGTACGAAAAATCATCGAATTTAGCAATATTTTGACGTTTATCATCCCCTTTTCCTTTATGTGACTTAAACAAAATATCATCGAATTAGGCAATACTTTGCAGTTTTTCCACGTTTTTGTGAATTTTCAGTCTATGGATATTAATTCATATATATACGATAAAAATGATGCAAACACATAATTGATTAGATAATAACCTTAAATACTTCATTTTCAATCATCTATTTGTTTCTCGTTAAAATACTGAGTAAGCTATTGAAAAGGGGAGAAGTTCTGTTTTTATTGCATATATCGACGTTTCAGCCGGAAGAGAGCGATTTTCGTGTACATCTTCCATCGGTAATACAAACGGAAAATCAGGATCATTTTAGTTAATACTAATGAAAACACATTGATTTTTATCATTTGTATTGGAAGCAACATTGTCATATGTCTTTCTTGGATCTAAATAATACGAAACCTCGCTCTATGATTTGAAGTTAAAATCCTCAAATATGGTTAAATATTGACTTTTTCACGTTTTTCATGTAGTTTGATATTACGTAAATATATTCATTTTTACCAATATTTCGATACTATTTCATGTAGTATCACGATATGTTATTTAGCCTTCAAATCTCAGAATTTCGCATAATATTGCATTTTAAGCAAGTTTTCTTGCATTTTGTTTCGTACGAAAAATCATCGAATTTAGCAATATTTTGACGTTTATCATCCCCTTTTCCTTTATGTGATTTAAACAAAATATCATCGAATTAGGCAATATTTTGCCGTTTTTCCACGTTTTTGTGAATTTTCAGTCTATGGGTATTAATTCATATATATACGATAAAAATGATGCAAACACATAATTGATTAGATAATAACCTTAAATACTTCATTTTCAATCATCTATTTGTTTCTCGTTAAAATACTGAGTAAGCTATTGAAAAGGGGAGAAGTTCTGTTTTTATTGCATATATCGACGTTTCAGCCGGAATAGAGCGATTTTCGTGTACATCTTCCATCGGTAATACAAACGGAAAATCAGGATCATTTTAGTTAATACTAATGAAAACACATTGATTTTTATCATTTGTATTGGAAGCAACATTGTCATATGTCTTTTCTTGGATCTAAATAATACGAAACCTCGCTCTATGATTTGAAGTTAAAATCCTCAAATATGGTTAAATATTGACTTTTTTCACGTTTTTCATGTAGTTTGATATTACGTAAATATATTCATTTTTACCAATATTTCGATACTATTTCATGTAGTATCACGATATGTGATTTGGCCTTCAAATCTCAGAATTTCGCATAATATTGCATTTTAAGGAAGTTTTCTTGCATTTTGTTTCGTACGAAAAATCATCGAATTTAGCAATATTTTGACGTTTATCATCCCCTTTTCCTTTATGTGATTTAAACAAAATATCATCGAATTAGGCAATATTTTGCCGTTCTTCCACGTTTTTGTGAATTTTCAGTCTATGGGTATTAATTCATATATAAACGATAAAAATGATGCTAACACATAATTGATTAGATAATAACTATAAATACTTCATTTTCATTCATCTATTTGTTTCTCGTTAAAATACTGAGTAAGATATTGAAAAGGGGAGAAGTTCGGTTTTTATTGCATACATCAACGTTTCAGCCGGAATAGAGCGATTTTCGTGTACATCTTCCATCGGTAATATAAACGGAAAATCAGGAACATTTTAGTTAATACTAATGAAAACACATTGATTTTTACCAATATTTCGATACTATTTCATGTAGTATCACGATATGTGATTTGGCCTTCAAATCTCAGAATTTCGCATAATATTGCATTTTAAGCAAGTTTTCTTTTATTTTGTTTCATACGAAAAATCATCGAATTTAGCAATATTTTGACGTTTATCATCCCCTTTTCCTTTATGTGACTTAAACAAAATATTATCGAATTAGGCAATATTTTGCCGTTTTCCACGTTTTTGTGAATGTTCAGTCTAAGGGTATTAATTCATATATATACGATAAAAATGATGCTAACACATAATTGATTAGATAATAACTATAAATACTTCATTTTCATTCATCTATTTGTTTCTCGTTAAAATACTGAGTAATATATTGAAAAGGGGAGAAGTTCGGTTTTTATTGCATATATCGACGTTTCAGCCGGAATAGAGCGATTTTCGTGTACATCTTCCATCGGTAATATAAACGGAAAATCAGGAACATTTTAGTTAATACTAATGAAAACACATTGATTTTTATCATTTGTATTGGAAACAACATTGTCATATGTCTTTTCTTGGATCTAAATAATACGAAACCTCGCTCTATGATTTGAAGTTAAAATCCTCAAATATGGTTAAATATTGACTTTTTTCACGTTTTTCATGTAGTTTGATACTACGTAAATATATTCATTTTTACCAATATTTCGATTCTATTTCATGTAGTATCACGATATGTGATTTGGCCTTCAAATCTCAGAATTTCGCATAATATTGCATTTTAAGGAAGTTTTCTTGCATTTTGTTTCGTACGAAAAATCATCGAATTTAGCAATATTTTGACGTTCATCATCCCCTTTTCCTTTATGTATCTTAAACAAAATATTATCGAATTAGGCAATATTTTGCCGTTTTTCCACGTTTTTGTGAATGTTCAGTCTAAGGGTATTAATTCATATATATATACGATAAAAATGATGCAAACACATAATTGATTAGATAATAACGATAAATACTTCATTTTCATTCATCTATTTGTTTCTCGTTAAAATACTGAGTAATATATTGAAAAGGGGAGAAGTTCGGTTTTTATTGCATATATCGACGTTTCAGCCGGAATAGAGCGATTTTCGTGTACATCTTCCATCGGTAATATAAACGGAAAATCAGGAACATTTTAGTTAATACTAATGAAAACACATTGATTTTTATCATTTGTATTGGAAACAACATTGTCATATGTCTTTTCTTGGATCTAAATAATACGAAACCTCGCTCTATGATTTGAAGTTAAAATCCTCAAATATGGTTAAATATTGACTTTTTTCACGTTTTTCATGTAGTTTGATACTACGTAAATATATTCATTTTTACCAATATTTCGATTCTATTTCATGTAGTATCACGATATGTGATTTGGCCTTCAAATCTCAGAATTTCGCATAATATTGCATTTTAAGGAAGTTTTCTTGCATTTTGTTTCGTACGAAAAATCATCGAATTTAGCAATATTTTGACGTTTATCATCCCCTTTTCCTTTATGTGATTTAAACAAAATATCATCGAATTAGGCAATATTTTGCCGTTTTTCCACGTTTTTGTGAATTTTCAGTCTATGGGTATTAATTCATATATATACGATAAAAATGATTCAAACACATAATTGATTAGATAATAACTATAAATACTTCATTTTCATTCATCTATTTGTTTCTCGTTAAAATACTGAGTAAGATATTGAAAAGGGGAGAAGTTCGGTTTTTATTGCATATATCGACGTTTCAGCCGGATTAGAACGGTTTTACGTGTACATCTTCCCTTGGTAATATAAACGAAAAATCAGGAACATTTTAGTTAATTCTAATGAAAACACATTGTTTTTTATCATTTGTATTGGAAACAACATTGTCATATGTCTTTTCTTGTGTAACAAGAGAGCAGTACATAGTACATGAACATCATAACAGCATGAACAGGCCACGTGGAGGATGAACAACCCACAGGCGCCAGACAGGCGGCGGCAGACAATGTAAAAGTTACACCTCTGTACAAGCTAGCCATAGAGTCAGGTCAACGGTCATCGAATCACAAAGAGGTCAGAATTGATGCCGTCATGGTAATCTTCAGGGATTAACCCCTAAACAACAAATGCAAAACCCTCATGTTCAGCTGAGGAGCAGCAGATCAGGGGAGAGTTAGTTGAGTGGGCGCAGCCCAGTAGGAAGGTGGGTGTGGTCTCGGGGAAGGAACATCATCTCCCGGAAACTGTGGAACAACATACGAGTAAGTACGGCTCTCTTGTACTAAAGCACCTCATTCAGTACCCTTGGCCTCTAGTAGGGAATATAGTTAGGGAGTGTCTTATTTAATTATTTTTAATAAAGTCAGATATTAAGTGTTATTAAATGTGTATTAATGGTTCCTTGCCTAGTGATATTGGGCCTACCGTCCCTTTTGCCCTAGTGACCTAGTGCTCTTAATTATTCAGTACTCCTCCCCCCGTTCGTCTTCCGTGTTGAGGTGTTAGTATTGGTGTGTCCCGCCTTATTCTTGTGTACACTATAGTTCCCAAGTGGTCAGGATTATTCGAGTGTCAGGCCAGGATCCTTGTACCGTTCAATTGTCCCCTACACCTGTCCTGGTAGGTTATTCCATCTGCAAGACCTACGAATCTCACTCCGGTCCCCTGTCCGGTAACTCAGGGTGGTGGCAGCGTCACTCGGTAACTCATACGATAGGCTGTGACTACGATTACCTCTATCTTTCTGTCTCACTCTCCCTCACTAGTGTCTCACTCTCCCTCGCCCTCACTCGCTCTCGTTCTCCCTCCCTTGCTCTCGTTCTCGCTCTCTCCTCTCTCTCTCCTCTCGCTCTGCCTCCCTCTTCCTCTCTCTCTCTCTCCTCATTCTCTGCCTCCCTCTTCCTCTCTCTCTCTCTCCTTCCTCTGTGTACTGGTTTACGTCTTCGTATGACGGCCCGAGTGTTAACATCTTACATGATCGGTATAGCATCTGTTATTACCATAGAAAGAGCGGAGATTGCACGGTTAGCTCAGTGGTAGTAGCGGAGTGCGCGGTCGAGATAGATACGAGGCGAGGTATTACATTCAGGGCCATTACACTTGGATCTAAATAATACGAAACCTCGCTCTATGATTTGAAGGTAAAATCCTCAAATATGGTAAAATAGTGACTTTTTTCACGTTTTTCATGTAGTTTGATACTACATAAATATATTCATTTTTACCAATATTTCGATTCTATTTCATGTAGTATCACGATATGTGATTTGGCCTTCAAATCTCAGAACTTCGCATAATATTGCATTTTAAGCAAGTTTTCTTGCATTTTGTTTCGTACGAAAAATCATCGAATTTAGCAATATTTTGACGTTTATCATCCCCTTTTCCTTTATGTGACTTAAACAAAATATCATCGAATTAGGCAATATTTTGCAGTTTTTCCACGTTTTTGTGAATTTTCAGTCTATGGATATTAATTCATATATATACGATAAAAATGATGCAAACACATAATTGATTAGATAATAACCTTAAATACTTCATTTTCAATCATCTATTTGTTTCTCGTTAAAATACTGAGTAAGCTATTGAAAAGGGGAGAAGTTCTGTTTTTATTGCATATATCGACGTTTCAGCCGGAAGAGAGCGATTTTCGTGTACATCTTCCATCGGTAATACAAACGGAAAATCAGGATCATTTTAGTTAATACTAATGAAAACACATTGATTTTTATCATTTGTATTGGAAACAAAATTGTCATATGTCTTTTCTTGGATCTAAATAATACGAAACCTCGCTCTAAGATTTGAAGTTAAAATCCTCAAATATGGTTAAATATTGACTTTTTTCACGTTTTTCATGTAGTTTGATATTACGTAAATATATTCATTTTTACCAATATTTCGATACTATTTCATGTAGTATCACGATATGTGATTTGGCCTTCAAATCTCAGAATTTCGCATAATATTGCATTTTAAGCAAGTTTTCTTGCATTTCGTTTCGTACGAAAAATCGTCGAATTTAGCAATATTTTGACGTTTATCATCCCCTTTTCCTTTATGTGATTTAAACAAAATATCATCGAATTAGGCAATATTTTGCCGTTTTTCCACGTTTTTGTGAATTTTCAGTCTATGGGTAATAATTCATATATATACGATAAAAATGATGCAAACACATAATTGATTAGATAATAACTATAAATACTTCATTTTCATTCATCTATTTGTTTCTCGTTAAAATACTGAGTAAGATATTGAAAAGGGGAGAAGTTCGGTTTTTATTGCATATATCGACGTTTCAGCCGGAATAGAGCGATTTTCGTGTACATCTTCCATCGGTAATATAAACGGAAAATCAGGAACATTTTAGTTAATACTAATGAAAACACATTGATTTTTATCATTTGTATTGGAAACAACATTGTCATATGTCTTTTCTTGGATCTAAATAATACGAAACCTCGCTCTATGATTTGAAGATAAAATCCTCAAATATGGTTAAATATTGACTTTTTTCACGTTTTTCATGTAGTTTGATATTACGTAAATATATTCATTTTTACCAATATTTTGATACTATTTCATGTAGTATCACGATATGTGATTTGGCCTTCAAATCTCAGAATTTCGCATAATATTGCATTTTAAGCAAGTTTTCTTGCATTTTGTTTCGTACGAAAAATCATCGAATTTAGCAATATTTTGACGTTTATCATCCCCTTTTCTTTTATGTGACTTAAACAAAATATCATCGAATTAGGCAATATTTTGCCGTTTTTCCACGTTTTTGTGAATTTTCAGTCTATGGGTATTAATTCATATATATACGATAAAAATGATGCAAACACATAATTGATTGGATAATAACCTTAAATACTTCATTTTCAATCATCTATTTGTTTCTCGTTAAAATACTGAGTAAGATATTGAAAAGGGGAGAAGTCCTGTTTTTATTGCATATATTGACGTTTCAGACGGAATAGAGCGATTTTCGTGTACATCTTCCATCGGTAATATAAACGGAAAATCAGGAACATTTTAGTTAATACTAATGAAAACACATTGATTTTTACCAATATTTCGATACTATTTCATGTAGTATCACGATATGTGATTTGGCCTTCAAATCTCAGAATTTCGCATAATATTGCATTTTAAGCAAGTTTTCTTTCATTTTGTTTCATACGAAAAATCATCGAATTTAGCAATATTTTGACGTTTATCATCCCCTTTTCCTTTATGTGACTTAAACAAAATATTTTCGAATTAGGCAATATTTTGCCGTTTTTCCACGTTTTTGTGAATGTTCAGTCTAAGGGTATTAATTCATATATATACGATAAAAATGATGCTAACACATAATTGATTAGATAATAACTATAAATACTTCATTTTCATTCATCTATTTGTTTCTCGTTAAAATACTGAGTAATATATTGAAAAGGGGAGAAGTTCGGTTTTTATTGCATATATCGACGTTTCAGCCGGAATAGAGCGATTTTCGTGTACATCTTCCATCGGTAATATAAACGGAAAATCAGGAACATTTTAGTTAATACTAATGAAAACACATTGATTTTTATCATTTGTATTGGAAACAACATTGTCATATGTCTTTTCTTGGATCTAAATAATACGAAACCTCGCTCTATGATTTGAAGTTAAAATCCTCAAATATGGTTAAATATTGACTTTTTTCACGTTTTTCATGTAGTTTGATACTACGTAAATATATTCATTTTTACCAATATTTCGATTCTATTTCATGTAGTATCACGATATGTGATTTGGCCTTCAAATCTCAGAATTTCGCATAATATTGCATTTTAAGGAAGTTTTCTTGCATTTTGTTTCGTACGAAAAATCATCGAATTTAGCAATATTTTGACGTTTATCATCCCCTTTTCCTTTATGTGTCTTAAACAAAATATTATCGAATTAGGCAATATTTTGCCGTTTTTCCACGTTTTTGTGAATGTTCAGTCTAAGGGTATTAATTCATATATATATACGATAAAAATGATGCAAACACATAATTGATTAGATAATAACGATAAACACTTCATTTTCATTCATCTATTTGTTTCTCGTTAAAATACTGAGTAATATATTGAAAAGGGGAGAAGTTCGGTTTTTATTGCATATATCGACGTTTCAGCCGGAATAGAGCGATTTTCGTGTACATCTTCCATCGGTAATATAAACTGAAAATCAGGAACATTTTAGTTAATACTAATGAAAACACATTGATTTTTATCATTTGTATTGGAAACAACATTGTCATATGTCTTTTCTTGGATCTAAATAATACGAAACCTCGCTCTATGATTTGAAGTTAAAATCCTCAAATATGGTTATATATTGACTTTTTTCACGTTTTTCATGTAGTTTGATACTACGTAAATATATTCATTTTTACCAATATTTCGATTCTATTTCATGTAGTATCACGATATGTGATTTGGCCTTCAAATCTCAGAATTTCGCATAATATTGCATTTTAAGGAAGTTTTCTTGCATTTTGTTTCGTACGAAAAATCATCGAATTTAGCAATATTTTGACGTTTATCATCCCCTTTTCCTTTATGTGATTTAAACAAAATATCATCGAATTATGCAATATTTTGCCGTTTTTCCACGTTTTTGTGAATTTTCAGTCTATGGGTATTAATTCATATATATACGATAAAAATGATTCAAACACATAATTGATTAGATAATAACTATAAATACTTCATTTTCATTCATCTATTTGTTTCTCGTTAAAATACTGAGTAAGATATTGAAAAGGGGAGAAGTTCGGTTTTTATTGCATATATCGACGTTTCAGCCGGATTAGAACGGTTTTACGTGTACATCTTCCCTTGGTAATATAAACGAAAAATCAGGAACATTTTAGTTAATTCTAATGAAAACACATTGTTTTTTATCATTTGTATTGGAAACAACATTGTCATATGTCTTTTCTTGTGTAACAAGAGAGCAGTACATAGTACATGAACATCATAACAGCATGAACAGGCCACGTGGAGGATGAACAACCCACAGGCGCCAGACAGGCGGCGGCAGACAATGTAAAAGTTACACCTCTGTACAAGCTAGCCATAGAGTCAGGTCAACGGTCATCGAATCACAAAGAGGTCAGAATTGATGCCGTCATGGTAATCTTCAGGGATTAACCCCTAAACAACAAATGCAAAACCCTCATGTTCAGCTGAGGAGCAGCAGATCAGGGGAGAGTTAGTTGAGTGGGCGCAGCCCAGTAGGAAGGTGGGTGTGGTCTCGGGGAAGGAACATCATCTCCCGGAAACTGTGGAACAACATACGAGTAAGTACGGCTCTCTTGTACTAAAGCACCTCATTCAGTACCCTTGGCCTCTAGTAGGGAATATAGTTAGGGAGTGTCTTATTTAATTATTTTTAATAAAGTCAGATATTAAGTGTTATTAAATGTGTATTAATGGTTCCTTGCCTAGTGATAAAATGCAAGAAAACTTGCTTAAAATGCAATATTATGCGAAATTCTGAGATTTGAAGGCCAAATCACATATCGTGATACTACATGAAATAGTATCGAAATATTGGTAAAAATGAATATATTTACGTAATATCAAACTACATGAAAAACGTGAAAAAAGTCAATATTTAACCATATTTGAGGATTTTAACTTCAAATCATAGAGCGAGGTTTCGTATTATTTAGATCCAAGAAAAGACATATGACAATGTTGTTTCCAATACAAATGATAAAAATCAATGTGTTTTCATTAGTATTAACTAAAATGTTCCTGATTTTCCGTTTATATTACCGATGGAAGATGTACACGAAAATCGCTCTATTCCGGCTGAAACGTCGATATATGCAATAAAAACAGAACTTCTCCCCTTTTCAATATCTTACTCAGTATTTTAACGAGAAACAAATAGATGATTGAAAATGAAGTATTTAAGGTTATTATCTAATCAATTATGTGTTTGCATCATTTTTATCGTATATATATGAATTAATACCCATAGACTGAAAATTCACAAAAACGTGGAAAAACGGCAAAATATTGCCTAATTCGATGATATTTTGTTTAAGTCACATAAAGGAAAAGGGGATGATAAACGTCAAAATATTGCTAAATTCGATGATTTTTCGTACGAAACAAAATGCAAGAAAACTTGCTTAAAATGCAATATTATGCGAAATTCTGAGATTTGAAGGCCAAATCACATATCGTGATACTACATGAAATAGTATCGAAATATTGGTAAAAATGAATATATTTACGTAATATCAAACTACATGAAAAACGTGAAAAAAGTCAATATTTAACCATATTTGAGGATTTTACTTCAAATCATAGAGCGAGGTTTCGTATTATTTAGATCCAAGAAAAGACATATGACAATGTTGTTTCCAATACAAATGATAAAAATCAATGTGTTTTCATTAGTATTAACTAAAATGTTCCTGATTTTCCGTTTATATTACCGATGGAAGATGTACACGAAAATCGCTCTATTCCGGCTGAAACGTCGATATATGCAATAAAAACCGAACTTCTCCCCTTTTCAATATCTTACTCAGTATTTTAACGAGAAACAAATAGATGATTGAAAATGAAGTATTTAAGGTTATTATCTAATCAATTATGTGTTTGCATCATTTTTATCGTATATATATGAATTAATACCCATAGACTGAAAATTCACAAAAACGTGGAAAACGGCAAAATATTGCCTAATTCGATGATATTTTGTTTAAGTCACATAAAGGAAAAGGGGATGATAAACGTCAAAATATTGCTAAATTCGATGATTTTTCGTACGAAACAAAATGCAAGAAAACTTGCTTAAAATGCAATATTATGCGAAATTCTGAGATTTGAAGGCCAAATCACATATCGTGATACTACATGAAATAGTATCGAAATATTGGTAAAAATGAATATATTTACGTAATATCAAACTACATGAAAAACGTGAAAAAAGTCAATATTTAACCATATTTGAGGATTTTAACTTCAAATCATAGAGCGAGGTTTCGTATTATTTAGATCCAAGAAAAGACATATGACAATGTTGTTTCCAATACAAATGATAAAAATCAATGTGTTTTCATTAGTATTAACTAAAATGTTCCTGATTTTCCGTTTATATTACCGATGGAAGATGTACACGAAAATCGCTCTATTCCGGCTGAAACGTCGATATATGCAATAAAAACCGAACTTCTCCCCTTTTCAATATCTTACTCAGTATTTTAACGAGAAACAAATAGATGATTGAAAATGAAGTATTTAAGGTTATTATCTAATCAATTATGTGTTTGCATCATTTTTATCGTATATATATGAATTAATACCCATAGACTGAAAATTCACAAAAACGTGGAAAACGGCAAAATATTGCCTAATTCGATGATATTTTGTTTAAGTCACATAAAGGAAAAGGGGATGATAAACGTCAAAATATTGCTAAATTCGATGATTTTTCGTACGAAACAAAATGCAAGAAAACTTGCTTAAAATGCAATATTATGCGAAACAAGAAAAGACATATGACAATGTTGTTTCCAATACAAATGATAAAAATCAATGTGTTTTCATTAGTATTAACTAAAATGTTCCTGATTTTCCGTTTATATTACCGATGGAAGATGTACACGAAAATCGCTCTATTCCGGCTGAAACGTCGATATATGCAATAAAAACCGAACTTCTCCCCTTTTCAATATCTTACTCAGTATTTTAACGAGAAACAAATAGATGATTGAAAATGAAGTATTTAAGGTTATTATCTAATCAATTATGTGTTTGCATCATTTTTATCGTATATATATGAATTAATACCCATAGACTGAAAATTCACAAAAACGTGGAAAAACGGCAAAATATTGCCTAATTCGATGATATTTTGTTTAAGTCACATAAAGGAAAAGGGGATGATAAACGTCAAAATATTGCTAAATTCGATGATTTTTCGTACGAAACAAAATGCAAGAAAACTTGCTTAAAATGCAATATTATGCGAAATTCTGAGATTTGAAGGCCAAATCACATATCGTGATACTACATGAAATAGTATCGAAATATTGGTAAAAATGAATATATTTACGTAATATCAAACTACATGAAAAACGTGAAAAAAGTCAATATTTAACCATATTTGAGGATTTTAACTTCAAATCATAGAGCGAGGTTTCGTATTATTTAGATCCAAGAAAAGACATATGACAATGTTGTTTCCAATACAAATGATAAAAATCAATGTGTTTTCATTAGTATTAACTAAAATGTTCCTGATTTTCCGTTTATATTACCGATGGAAGATGTACACGAAAATCGCTCTATTCCGGCTGAAACGTCGATATATGCAATAAAAACCGAACTTCTCCCCTTTTCAATATCTTACTCAGTATTTTAACGAGAAACAAATAGATGATTGAAAATGAAGTATTTAAGGTTATTATCTAATCAATTATGTGTTTGCATCATTTTTATCGTATATATATGAATTAATACCCATAGACTGAAAATTCACAAAAACGTGGAAAAACGGCAAAATATTGCCTAATTCGATGATATTTTGTTTAAGTCACATAAAGGAAAAGGGGATGATAAACGTCAAAATATTGCTAAATTCGATGATTTTTCGTACGAAACAAAATGCAAGAAAACTTGCTTAAAATGCAATATTATGCGAAATTCTGAGATTTGAAGGCCAAATCACATATCGTGATACTACATGAAATAGTATCGAAATATTGGTAAAAATGAATATATTTACGTAATATCAAACTACATGAAAAACGTGAAAAAAGTCAATATTTAACCATATTTGAGGATTTTAACTTCAAATCATAGAGCGAGGTTTCGTATTATTTAGATCCAAGAAAAGACATATGACAATGTTGTTTCCAATACAAATGATAAAAATCAATGTGTTTTCATTAGTATTAACTAAAATGTTCCTGATTTTCCGTTTATATTACCGATGGAAGATGTACACGAAAATCGCTCTATTCCGGCTGAAACGTCGATATATGCAATAAAAACCGAACTTCTCCCCTTTTCAATATCTTACTCAGTATTTTAACGAGAAACAAATAGATGATTGAAAATGAAGTATTTAAGGTTATTATCTAATCAATTATGTGTTTGCATCATTTTTATCGTATATATATGAATTAATACCCATAGACTGAAAATTCACAAAAACGTGGAAAAACGGCAAAATATTGCCTAATTCGATGATATTTTGTTTAAGTCACATAAAGGAAAAGGGGATGATAAACGTCAAAATATTGCTAAATTCGATGATTTTTCGTACGAAACAAAATGCAAGAAAACTTGCTTAAAATGCAATATTATGCGAAATTCTGAGATTTGAAGGCCAAATCACATATCGTGATACTACATGAAATAGTATCGAAATATTGGTAAAAATGAATATATTTACGTAATATCAAACTACATGAAAAACGTGAAAAAAGTCAATATTTAACCATATTTGAGGATTTTAACTTCAAATCATAGAGCGAGGTTTCGTATTATTTAGATCCAAGAAAAGACATATGACAATGTTGTTTCCAATACAAATGATAAAAATCAATGTGTTTTCATTAGTATTAACTAAAATGTTCCTGATTTTCCGTTTATATTACCGATGGAAGATGTACACGAAAATCGCTCTATTCCGGCTGAAACGTCGATATATGCAATAAAAACCGAACTTCTCCCCTTTTCAATATCTTACTCAGTATTTTAACGAGAAACAAATAGATGATTGAAAATGAAGTATTTAAGGTTATTATCTAATCAATTATGTGTTTGCATCATTTTTATCGTATATATATGAATTAATACCCATAGACTGAAAATTCACAAAAACGTGGAAAACGGCAAAATATTGCCTAATTCGATGATATTTTGTTTAAGTCACATAAAGGAAAAGGGGATGATAAACGTCAAAATATTGCTAAATTCGATGATTTTTCGTACGAAACAAAATGCAAGAAAACTTGCTTAAAATGCAATATTATGCGAAATTCTGAGATTTGAAGGCCAAATCACATATCGTGATACTACATGAAATAGTATCGAAATATTGGTAAAAATGAATATATTTACGTAATATCAAACTACATGAAAAACGTGAAAAAAGTCAATATTTAACCATATTTGAGGATTTTAACTTCAAATCATAGAGCGAGGTTTCGTATTATTTAGATCCAAGAAAAGACATATGACAATGTTGTTTCCAATACAAATGATAAAAATCAATGTGTTTTCATTAGTATTAACTAAAATGTTCCTGATTTTCCGTTTATATTACCGATGGAAGATGTACACGAAAATCGCTCTATTCCGGCTGAAACGTCGATATATGCAATAAAAACCGAACTTCTCCCCTTTTCAATATCTTACTCAGTATTTTAACGAGAAACAAATAGATGATTGAAAATGAAGTATTTAAGGTTATTATCTAATCAATTATGTGTTTGCATCATTTTTATCGTATATATATGAATTAATACCCATAGACTGAAAATTCACAAAAACGTGGAAAAACGGCAAAATATTGCCTAATTCGATGATATTTTGTTTAAGTCACATAAAGGAAAAGGGGATGATAAACGTCAAAATATTGCTAAATTCGATGATTTTTCGTACGAAACAAAATGCAAGAAAACTTGCTTAAAATGCAATATTATGCGAAATTCTGAGATTTGAAGGCCAAATCACATATCGTGATACTACATGAAATAGTATCGAAATATTGGTAAAAATGAATATATTTACGTAATATCAAACTACATGAAAAACGTGAAAAAAGTCAATATTTAACCATATTTGAGGATTTTAACTTCAAATCATAGAGCGAGGTTTCGTATTATTTAGATCCAAGAAAAGACATATGACAATGTTGTTTCCAATACAAATGATAAAAATCAATGTGTTTTCATTAGTATTAACTAAAATGTTCCTGATTTTCCGTTTATATTACCGATGGAAGATGTACACGAAAATCGCTCTATTCCGGCTGAAACGTCGATATATGCAATAAAAACCGAACTTCTCCCCTTTTCAATATCTTACTCAGTATTTTAACGAGAAACAAATAGATGATTGAAAATGAAGTATTTAAGGTTATTATCTAATCAATTATGTGTTTGCATCATTTTTATCGTATATATATGAATTAATACCCATAGACTGAAAATTCACAAAAACGTGGAAAAACGGCAAAATATTGCCTAATTCGATGATATTTTGTTTAAGTCACATAAAGGAAAAGGGGATGATAAACGTCAAAATATTGCTAAATTCGATGATTTTTCGTACGAAACAAAATGCAAGAAAACTTGCTTAAAATGCAATATTATGCGAAATTCTGAGATTTGAAGGCCAAATCACATATCGTGATACTACATGAAATAGTATCGAAATATTGGTAAAAATGAATATATTTACGTAATATCAAACTACATGAAAAACGTGAAAAAAGTCAATATTTAACCATATTTGAGGATTTTAACTTCAAATCATAGAGCGAGGTTTCGTATTATTTAGATCCAAGAAAAGACATATGACAATGTTGTTTCCAATACAAATGATAAAAATCAATGTGTTTTCATTAGTATTAACTAAAATGTTCCTGATTTTCCGTTTATATTACCGATGGAAGATGTACACGAAAATCGCTCTATTCCGGCTGAAACGTCGATATATGCAATAAAAACCGAACTTCTCCCCTTTTCAATATCTTACTCAGTATTTTAACGAGAAACAAATAGATGATTGAAAATGAAGTATTTAAGGTTATTATCTAATCAATTATGTGTTTGCATCATTTTTATCGTATATATATGAATTAATACCCATAGACTGAAAATTCACAAAAACGTGGAAAAACGGCAAAATATTGCCTAATTCGATGATATTTTGTTTAAGTCACATAAAGGAAAAGGGGATGATAAACGTCAAAATATTGCTAAATTCGATGATTTTTCGTACGAAACAAAATGCAAGAAAACTTGCTTAAAATGCAATATTATGCGAAATTCTGAGATTTGAAGGCCAAATCACATATCGTGATACTACATGAAATAGTATCGAAATATTGGTAAAAATGAATATATTTACGTAATATCAAACTACATGAAAAACGTGAAAAAAGTCAATATTTAACCATATTTGAGGATTTTAACTTCAAATCATAGAGCGAGGTTTCGTATTATTTAGATCCAAGAAAAGACATATGACAATGTTGTTTCCAATACAAATGATAAAAATCAATGTGTTTTCATTAGTATTAACTAAAATGTTCCTGATTTTCCGTTTATATTACCGATGGAAGATGTACACGAAAATCGCTCTATTCCGGCTGAAACGTCGATATATGCAATAAAAACCGAACTTCTCCCCTTTTCAATATCTTACTCAGTATTTTAACGAGAAACAAATAGATGATTGAAAATGAAGTATTTAAGGTTATTATCTAATCAATTATGTGTTTGCATCATTTTTATCGTATATATATGAATTAATACCCATAGACTGAAAATTCACAAAAACGTGGAAAAACGGCAAAATATTGCCTAATTCGATGATATTTTGTTTAAGTCACATAAAGGAAAAGGGGATGATAAACGTCAAAATATTGCTAAATTCGATGATTTTTCGTACGAAACAAAATGCAAGAAAACTTGCTTAAAATGCAATATTATGCGAAATTCTGAGATTTGAAGGCCAAATCACATATCGTGATACTACATGAAATAGTATCGAAATATTGGTAAAAATGAATATATTTACGTAATATCAAACTACATGAAAAACGTGAAAAAAGTCAATATTTAACCATATTTGAGGATTTTAACTTCAAATCATAGAGCGAGGTTTCGTATTATTTAGATCCAAGAAAAGACATATGACAATGTTGTTTCCAATACAAATGATAAAAATCAATGTGTTTTCATTAGTATTAACTAAAATGTTCCTGATTTTCCGTTTATATTACCGATGGAAGATGTACACGAAAATCGCTCTATTCCGGCTGAAACGTCGATATATGCAATAAAAACCGAACTTCTCCCCTTTTCAATATCTTACTCAGTATTTTAACGAGAAACAAATAGATGATTGAAAATGAAGTATTTAAGGTTATTATCTAATCAATTATGTGTTTGCATCATTTTTATCGTATATATATGAATTAATACCCATAGACTGAAAATTCACAAAAACGTGGAAAACGGCAAAATATTGCCTAATTCGATGATATTTTGTTTAAGTCACATAAAGGAAAAGGGGATGATAAACGTCAAAATATTGCTAAATTCGATGATTTTTCGTACGAAACAAAATGCAAGAAAACTTGCTTAAAATGCAATATTATGCGAAATTCTGAGATTTGAAGGCCAAATCACATATCGTGATACTACATGAAATAGTATCGAAATATTGGTAAAAATGAATATATTTACGTAATATCAAACTACATGAAAAACGTGAAAAAAGTCAATATTTAACCATATTTGAGGATTTTAACTTCAAATCATAGAGCGAGGTTTCGTATTATTTAGATCCAAGAAAAGACATATGACAATGTTGTTTCCAATACAAATGATAAAAATCAATGTGTTTTCATTAGTATTAACTAAAATGTTCCTGATTTTCCGTTTATATTACCGATGGAAGATGTACACGAAAATCGCTCTATTCCGGCTGAAACGTCGATATATGCAATAAAAACCGAACTTCTCCCCTTTTCAATATCTTACTCAGTATTTTAACGAGAAACAAATAGATGATTGAAAATGAAGTATTTAAGGTTATTATCTAATCAATTATGTGTTTGCATCATTTTTATCGTATATATATGAATTAATACCCATAGACTGAAAATTCACAAAAACGTGGAAAAACGGCAAAATATTGCCTAATTCGATGATATTTTGTTTAAGTCACATAAAGGAAAAGGGGATGATAAACGTCAAAATATTGCTAAATTCGATGATTTTTCGTACGAAACAAAATGCAAGAAAACTTGCTTAAAATGCAATATTATGCGAAATTCTGAGATTTGAAGGCCAAATCACATATCGTGATACTACATGAAATAGTATCGAAATATTGGTAAAAATGAATATATTTACGTAATATCAAACTACATGAAAAACGTGAAAAAAGTCAATATTTAACCATATTTGAGGATTTTAACTTCAAATCATAGAGCGAGGTTTCGTATTATTTAGATCCAAGAAAAGACATATGACAATGTTGTTTCCAATACAAATGATAAAAATCAATGTGTTTTCATTAGTATTAACTAAAATGTTCCTGATTTTCCGTTTATATTACCGATGGAAGATGTACACGAAAATCGCTCTATTCCGGCTGAAACGTCGATATATGCAATAAAAACCGAACTTCTCCCCTTTTCAATATCTTACTCAGTATTTTAACGAGAAACAAATAGATGATTGAAAATGAAGTATTTAAGGTTATTATCTAATCAATTATGTGTTTGCATCATTTTTATCGTATATATATGAATTAATACCCATAGACTGAAAATTCACAAAAACGTGGAAAAACGGCAAAATATTGCCTAATTCGATGATATTTTGTTTAAGTCACATAAAGGAAAAGGGGATGATAAACGTCAAAATATTGCTAAATTCGATGATTTTTCGTACGAAACAAAATGCAAGAAAACTTGCTTAAAATGCAATATTATGCGAAATTCTGAGATTTGAAGGCCAAATCACATATCGTGATACTACATGAAATAGTATCGAAATATTGGTAAAAATGAATATATTTACGTAATATCAAACTACATGAAAAACGTGAAAAAAGTCAATATTTAACCATATTTGAGGATTTTAACTTCAAATCATAGAGCGAGGTTTCGTATTATTTAGATCCAAGAAAAGACATATGACAATGTTGTTTCCAATACAAATGATAAAAATCAATGTGTTTTCATTAGTATTAACTAAAATGTTCCTGATTTTCCGTTTATATTACCGATGGAAGATGTACACGAAAATCGCTCTATTCCGGCTGAAACGTCGATATATGCAATAAAAACCGAACTTCTCCCCTTTTCAATATCTTACTCAGTATTTTAACGAGAAACAAATAGATGATTGAAAATGAAGTATTTAAGGTTATTATCTAATCAATTATGTGTTTGCATCATTTTTATCGTATATATATGAATTAATACCCATAGACTGAAAATTCACAAAAACGTGGAAAACGGCAAAATATTGCCTAATTCGATGATATTTTGTTTAAGTCACATAAAGGAAAAGGGGATGATAAACGTCAAAATATTGCTAAATTCGATGATTTTTCGTACGAAACAAAATGCAAGAAAACTTGCTTAAAATGCAATATTATGCGAAATTCTGAGATTTGAAGGCCAAATCACATATCGTGATACTACATGAAATAGTATCGAAATATTGGTAAAAATGAATATATTTACGTAATATCAAACTACATGAAAAACGTGAAAAAAGTCAATATTTAACCATATTTGAGGATTTTAACTTCAAATCATAGAGCGAGGTTTCGTATTATTTAGATCCAAGAAAAGACATATGACAATGTTGTTTCCAATACAAATGATAAAAATCAATGTGTTTTCATTAGTATTAACTAAAATGTTCCTGATTTTCCGTTTATATTACCGATGGAAGATGTACACGAAAATCGCTCTATTCCGGCTGAAACGTCGATATATGCAATAAAAACCGAACTTCTCCCCTTTTCAATATCTTACTCAGTATTTTAACGAGAAACAAATAGATGATTGAAAATGAAGTATTTAAGGTTATTATCTAATCAATTATGTGTTTGCATCATTTTTATCGTATATATATGAATTAATACCCATAGACTGAAAATTCACAAAAACGTGGAAAAACGGCAAAATATTGCCTAATTCGATGATATTTTGTTTAAGTCACATAAAGGAAAAGGGGATGATAAACGTCAAAATATTGCTAAATTCGATGATTTTTCGTACGAAACAAAATGCAAGAAAACTTGCTTAAAATGCAATATTATGCGAAATTCTGAGATTTGAAGGCCAAATCACATATCGTGATACTACATGAAATAGTATCGAAATATTGGTAAAAATGAATATATTTACGTAATATCAAACTACATGAAAAACGTGAAAAAAGTCAATATTTAACCATATTTGAGGATTTTAACTTCAAATCATAGAGCGAGGTTTCGTATTATTTAGATCCAAGAAAAGACATATGACAATGTTGTTTCCAATACAAATGATAAAAATCAATGTGTTTTCATTAGTATTAACTAAAATGTTCCTGATTTTCCGTTTATATTACCGATGGAAGATGTACACGAAAATCGCTCTATTCCGGCTGAAACGTCGATATATGCAATAAAAACCGAACTTCTCCCCTTTTCAATATCTTACTCAGTATTTTAACGAGAAACAAATAGATGATTGAAAATGAAGTATTTAAGGTTATTATCTAATCAATTATGTGTTTGCATCATTTTTATCGTATATATATGAATTAATACCCATAGACTGAAAATTCACAAAAACGTGGAAAAACGGCAAAATATTGCCTAATTCGATGATATTTTGTTTAAGTCACATAAAGGAAAAGGGGATGATAAACGTCAAAATATTGCTAAATTCGATGATTTTTCGTACGAAACAAAATGCAAGAAAACTTGCTTAAAATGCAATATTATGCGAAATTCTGAGATTTGAAGGCCAAATCACATATCGTGATACTACATGAAATAGTATCGAAATATTGGTAAAAATGAATATATTTACGTAATATCAAACTACATGAAAAACGTGAAAAAAGTCAATATTTAACCATATTTGAGGATTTTAACTTCAAATCATAGAGCGAGGTTTCGTATTATTTAGATCCAAGAAAAGACATATGACAATGTTGTTTCCAATACAAATGATAAAAATCAATGTGTTTTCATTAGTATTAACTAAAATGTTCCTGATTTTCCGTTTATATTACCGATGGAAGATGTACACGAAAATCGCTCTATTCCGGCTGAAACGTCGATATATGCAATAAAAACCGAACTTCTCCCCTTTTCAATATCTTACTCAGTATTTTAACGAGAAACAAATAGATGATTGAAAATGAAGTATTTAAGGTTATTATCTAATCAATTATGTGTTTGCATCATTTTTATCGTATATATATGAATTAATACCCATAGACTGAAAATTCACAAAAACGTGGAAAAACGGCAAAATATTGCCTAATTCGATGATATTTTGTTTAAGTCACATAAAGGAAAAGGGGATGATAAACGTCAAAATATTGCTAAATTCGATGATTTTTCGTACGAAACAAAATGCAAGAAAACTTGCTTAAAATGCAATATTATGCGAAATTCTGAGATTTGAAGGCCAAATCACATATCGTGATACTACATGAAATAGTATCGAAATATTGGTAAAAATGAATATATTTACGTAATATCAAACTACATGAAAAACGTGAAAAAAGTCAATATTTAACCATATTTGAGGATTTTAACTTCAAATCATAGAGCGAGGTTTCGTATTATTTAGATCCAAGAAAAGACATATGACAATGTTGTTTCCAATACAAATGATAAAAATCAATGTGTTTTCATTAGTATTAACTAAAATGTTCCTGATTTTCCGTTTATATTACCGATGGAAGATGTACACGAAAATCGCTCTATTCCGGCTGAAACGTCGATATATGCAATAAAAACCGAACTTCTCCCCTTTTCAATATCTTACTCAGTATTTTAACGAGAAACAAATAGATGATTGAAAATGAAGTATTTAAGGTTATTATCTAATCAATTATGTGTTTGCATCATTTTTATCGTATATATATGAATTAATACCCATAGACTGAAAATTCACAAAAACGTGGAAAAACGGCAAAATATTGCCTAATTCGATGATATTTTGTTTAAGTCACATAAAGGAAAAGGGGATGATAAACGTCAAAATATTGCTAAATTCGATGATTTTTCGTACGAAACAAAATGCAAGAAAACTTGCTTAAAATGCAATATTATGCGAAATTCTGAGATTTGAAGGCCAAATCACATATCGTGATACTACATGAAATAGTATCGAAATATTGGTAAAAATGAATATATTTACGTAATATCAAACTACATGAAAAACGTGAAAAAAGTCAATATTTAACCATATTTGAGGATTTTAACTTCAAATCATAGAGCGAGGTTTCGTATTATTTAGATCCAAGAAAAGACATATGACAATGTTGTTTCCAATACAAATGATAAAAATCAATGTGTTTTCATTAGTATTAACTAAAATGTTCCTGATTTTCCGTTTATATTACCGATGGAAGATGTACACGAAAATCGCTCTATTCCGGCTGAAACGTCGATATATGCAATAAAAACCGAACTTCTCCCCTTTTCAATATCTTACTCAGTATTTTAACGAGAAACAAATAGATGATTGAAAATGAAGTATTTAAGGTTATTATCTAATCAATTATGTGTTTGCATCATTTTTATCGTATATATATGAATTAATACCCATAGACTGAAAATTCACAAAAACGTGGAAAACGGCAAAATATTGCCTAATTCGATGATATTTTGTTTAAGTCACATAAAGGAAAAGGGGATGATAAACGTCAAAATATTGCTAAATTCGATGATTTTTCGTACGAAACAAAATGCAAGAAAACTTGCTTAAAATGCAATATTATGCGAAATTCTGAGATTTGAAGGCCAAATCACATATCGTGATACTACATGAAATAGTATCGAAATATTGGTAAAAATGAATATATTTACGTAATATCAAACTACATGAAAAACGTGAAAAAAGTCAATATTTAACCATATTTGAGGATTTTAACTTCAAATCATAGAGCGAGGTTTCGTATTATTTAGATCCAAGAAAAGACATATGACAATGTTGTTTCCAATACAAATGATAAAAATCAATGTGTTTTCATTAGTATTAACTAAAATGTTCCTGATTTTCCGTTTATATTACCGATGGAAGATGTACACGAAAATCGCTCTATTCCGGCTGAAACGTCGATATATGCAATAAAAACCGAACTTCTCCCCTTTTCAATATCTTACTCAGTATTTTAACGAGAAACAAATAGATGATTGAAAATGAAGTATTTAAGGTTATTATCTAATCAATTATGTGTTTGCATCATTTTTATCGTATATATATGAATTAATACCCATAGACTGAAAATTCACAAAAACGTGGAAAAACGGCAAAATATTGCCTAATTCGATGATATTTTGTTTAAGTCACATAAAGGAAAAGGGGATGATAAACGTCAAAATATTGCTAAATTCGATGATTTTTCGTACGAAACAAAATGCAAGAAAACTTGCTTAAAATGCAATATTATGCGAAATTCTGAGATTTGAAGGCCAAATCACATATCGTGATACTACATGAAATAGTATCGAAATATTGGTAAAAATGAATATATTTACGTAATATCAAACTACATGAAAAACGTGAAAAAAGTCAATATTTAACCATATTTGAGGATTTTAACTTCAAATCATAGAGCGAGGTTTCGTATTATTTAGATCCAAGAAAAGACATATGACAATGTTGTTTCCAATACAAATGATAAAAATCAATGTGTTTTCATTAGTATTAACTAAAATGTTCCTGATTTTCCGTTTATATTACCGATGGAAGATGTACACGAAAATCGCTCTATTCCGGCTGAAACGTCGATATATGCAATAAAAACCGAACTTCTCCCCTTTTCAATATCTTACTCAGTATTTTAACGAGAAACAAATAGATGATTGAAAATGAAGTATTTAAGGTTATTATCTAATCAATTATGTGTTTGCATCATTTTTATCGTATATATATGAATTAATACCCATAGACTGAAAATTCACAAAAACGTGGAAAAACGGCAAAATATTGCCTAATTCGATGATATTTTGTTTAAGTCACATAAAGGAAAAGGGGATGATAAACGTCAAAATATTGCTAAATTCGATGATTTTTCGTACGAAACAAAATGCAAGAAAACTTGCTTAAAATGCAATATTATGCGAAATTCTGAGATTTGAAGGCCAAATCACATATCGTGATACTACATGAAATAGTATCGAAATATTGGTAAAAATGAATATATTTACGTAATATCAAACTACATGAAAAACGTGAAAAAAGTCAATATTTAACCATATTTGAGGATTTTAACTTCAAATCATAGAGCGAGGTTTCGTATTATTTAGATCCAAGAAAAGACATATGACAATGTTGTTTCCAATACAAATGATAAAAATCAATGTGTTTTCATTAGTATTAACTAAAATGTTCCTGATTTTCCGTTTATATTACCGATGGAAGATGTACACGAAAATCGCTCTATTCCGGCTGAAACGTCGATATATGCAATAAAAACCGAACTTCTCCCCTTTTCAATATCTTACTCAGTATTTTAACGAGAAACAAATAGATGATTGAAAATGAAGTATTTAAGGTTATTATCTAATCAATTATGTGTTTGCATCATTTTTATCGTATATATATGAATTAATACCCATAGACTGAAAATTCACAAAAACGTGGAAAAACGGCAAAATATTGCCTAATTCGATGATATTTTGTTTAAGTCACATAAAGGAAAAGGGGATGATAAACGTCAAAATATTGCTAAATTCGATGATTTTTCGTACGAAACAAAATGCAAGAAAACTTGCTTAAAATGCAATATTATGCGAAATTCTGAGATTTGAAGGCCAAATCACATATCGTGATACTACATGAAATAGTATCGAAATATTGGTAAAAATGAATATATTTACGTAATATCAAACTACATGAAAAACGTGAAAAAAGTCAATATTTAACCATATTTGAGGATTTTAACTTCAAATCATAGAGCGAGGTTTCGTATTATTTAGATCCAAGAAAAGACATATGACAATGTTGTTTCCAATACAAATGATAAAAATCAATGTGTTTTCATTAGTATTAACTAAAATGTTCCTGATTTTCCGTTTATATTACCGATGGAAGATGTACACGAAAATCGCTCTATTCCGGCTGAAACGTCGATATATGCAATAAAAACCGAACTTCTCCCCTTTTCAATATCTTACTCAGTATTTTAACGAGAAACAAATAGATGATTGAAAATGAAGTATTTAAGGTTATTATCTAATCAATTATGTGTTTGCATCATTTTTATCGTATATATATGAATTAATACCCATAGACTGAAAATTCACAAAAACGTGGAAAAACGGCAAAATATTGCCTAATTCGATGATATTTTGTTTAAGTCACATAAAGGAAAAGGGGATGATAAACGTCAAAATATTGCTAAATTCGATGATTTTTCGTACGAAACAAAATGCAAGAAAACTTGCTTAAAATGCAATATTATGCGAAATTCTGAGATTTGAAGGCCAAATCACATATCGTGATACTACATGAAATAGTATCGAAATATTGGTAAAAATGAATATATTTACGTAATATCAAACTACATGAAAAACGTGAAAAAAGTCAATATTTAACCATATTTGAGGATTTTAACTTCAAATCATAGAGCGAGGTTTCGTATTATTTAGATCCAAGAAAAGACATATGACAATGTTGTTTCCAATACAAATGATAAAAATCAATGTGTTTTCATTAGTATTAACTAAAATGTTCCTGATTTTCCGTTTATATTACCGATGGAAGATGTACACGAAAATCGCTCTATTCCGGCTGAAACGTCGATATATGCAATAAAAACCGAACTTCTCCCCTTTTCAATATCTTACTCAGTATTTTAACGAGAAACAAATAGATGATTGAAAATGAAGTATTTAAGGTTATTATCTAATCAATTATGTGTTTGCATCATTTTTATCGTATATATATGAATTAATACCCATAGACTGAAAATTCACAAAAACGTGGAAAAACGGCAAAATATTGCCTAATTCGATGATATTTTGTTTAAGTCACATAAAGGAAAAGGGGATGATAAACGTCAAAATATTGCTAAATTCGATGATTTTTCGTACGAAACAAAATGCAAGAAAACTTGCTTAAAATGCAATATTATGCGAAATTCTGAGATTTGAAGGCCAAATCACATATCGTGATACTACATGAAATAGTATCGAAATATTGGTAAAAATGAATATATTTACGTAATATCAAACTACATGAAAAACGTGAAAAAAGTCAATATTTAACCATATTTGAGGATTTTAACTTCAAATCATAGAGCGAGGTTTCGTATTATTTAGATCCAAGAAAAGACATATGACAATGTTGTTTCCAATACAAATGATAAAAATCAATGTGTTTTCATTAGTATTAACTAAAATGTTCCTGATTTTCCGTTTATATTACCGATGGAAGATGTACACGAAAATCGCTCTATTCCGGCTGAAACGTCGATATATGCAATAAAAACCGAACTTCTCCCCTTTTCAATATCTTACTCAGTATTTTAACGAGAAACAAATAGATGATTGAAAATGAAGTATTTAAGGTTATTATCTAATCAATTATGTGTTTGCATCATTTTTATCGTATATATATGAATTAATACCCATAGACTGAAAATTCACAAAAACGTGGAAAAACGGCAAAATATTGCCTAATTCGATGATATTTTGTTTAAGTCACATAAAGGAAAAGGGGATGATAAACGTCAAAATATTGCTAAATTCGATGATTTTTCGTACGAAACAAAATGCAAGAAAACTTGCTTAAAATGCAATATTATGCGAAATTCTGAGATTTGAAGGCCAAATCACATATCGTGATACTACATGAAATAGTATCGAAATATTGGTAAAAATGAATATATTTACGTAATATCAAACTACATGAAAAACGTGAAAAAAGTCAATATTTAACCATATTTGAGGATTTTAACTTCAAATCATAGAGCGAGGTTTCGTATTATTTAGATCCAAGAAAAGACATATGACAATGTTGTTTCCAATACAAATGATAAAAATCAATGTGTTTTCATTAGTATTAACTAAAATGTTCCTGATTTTCCGTTTATATTACCGATGGAAGATGTACACGAAAATCGCTCTATTCCGGCTGAAACGTCGATATATGCAATAAAAACCGAACTTCTCCCCTTTTCAATATCTTACTCAGTATTTTAACGAGAAACAAATAGATGATTGAAAATGAAGTATTTAAGGTTATTATCTAATCAATTATGTGTTTGCATCATTTTTATCGTATATATATGAATTAATACCCATAGACTGAAAATTCACAAAAACGTGGAAAACGGCAAAATATTGCCTAATTCGATGATATTTTGTTTAAGTCACATAAAGGAAAAGGGGATGATAAACGTCAAAATATTGCTAAATTCGATGATTTTTCGTACGAAACAAAATGCAAGAAAACTTGCTTAAAATGCAATATTATGCGAAATTCTGAGATTTGAAGGCCAAATCACATATCGTGATACTACATGAAATAGTATCGAAATATTGGTAAAAATGAATATATTTACGTAATATCAAACTACATGAAAAACGTGAAAAAAGTCAATATTTAACCATATTTGAGGATTTTAACTTCAAATCATAGAGCGAGGTTTCGTATTATTTAGATCCAAGAAAAGACATATGACAATGTTGTTTCCAATACAAATGATAAAAATCAATGTGTTTTCATTAGTATTAACTAAAATGTTCCTGATTTTCCGTTTATATTACCGATGGAAGATGTACACGAAAATCGCTCTATTCCGGCTGAAACGTCGATATATGCAATAAAAACCGAACTTCTCCCCTTTTCAATATCTTACTCAGTATTTTAACGAGAAACAAATAGATGATTGAAAATGAAGTATTTAAGGTTATTATCTAATCAATTATGTGTTTGCATCATTTTTATCGTATATATATGAATTAATACCCATAGACTGAAAATTCACAAAAACGTGGAAAAACGGCAAAATATTGCCTAATTCGATGATATTTTGTTTAAGTCACATAAAGGAAAAGGGGATGATAAACGTCAAAATATTGCTAAATTCGATGATTTTTCGTACGAAACAAAATGCAAGAAAACTTGCTTAAAATGCAATATTATGCGAAATTCTGAGATTTGAAGGCCAAATCACATATCGTGATACTACATGAAATAGTATCGAAATATTGGTAAAAATGAATATATTTACGTAATATCAAACTACATGAAAAACGTGAAAAAAGTCAATATTTAACCATATTTGAGGATTTTAACTTCAAATCATAGAGCGAGGTTTCGTATTATTTAGATCCAAGAAAAGACATATGACAATGTTGTTTCCAATACAAATGATAAAAATCAATGTGTTTTCATTAGTATTAACTAAAATGTTCCTGATTTTCCGTTTATATTACCGATGGAAGATGTACACGAAAATCGCTCTATTCCGGCTGAAACGTCGATATATGCAATAAAAACCGAACTTCTCCCCTTTTCAATATCTTACTCAGTATTTTAACGAGAAACAAATAGATGATTGAAAATGAAGTATTTAAGGTTATTATCTAATCAATTATGTGTTTGCATCATTTTTATCGTATATATATGAATTAATACCCATAGACTGAAAATTCACAAAAACGTGGAAAAACGGCAAAATATTGCCTAATTCGATGATATTTTGTTTAAGTCACATAAAGGAAAAGGGGATGATAAACGTCAAAATATTGCTAAATTCGATGATTTTTCGTACGAAACAAAATGCAAGAAAACTTGCTTAAAATGCAATATTATGCGAAATTCTGAGATTTGAAGGCCAAATCACATATCGTGATACTACATGAAATAGTATCGAAATATTGGTAAAAATGAATATATTTACGTAATATCAAACTACATGAAAAACGTGAAAAAAGTCAATATTTAACCATATTTGAGGATTTTAACTTCAAATCATAGAGCGAGGTTTCGTATTATTTAGATCCAAGAAAAGACATATGACAATGTTGTTTCCAATACAAATGATAAAAATCAATGTGTTTTCATTAGTATTAACTAAAATGTTCCTGATTTTCCGTTTATATTACCGATGGAAGATGTACACGAAAATCGCTCTATTCCGGCTGAAACGTCGATATATGCAATAAAAACCGAACTTCTCCCCTTTTCAATATCTTACTCAGTATTTTAACGAGAAACAAATAGATGATTGAAAATGAAGTATTTAAGGTTATTATCTAATCAATTATGTGTTTGCATCATTTTTATCGTATATATATGAATTAATACCCATAGACTGAAAATTCACAAAAACGTGGAAAAACGGCAAAATATTGCCTAATTCGATGATATTTTGTTTAAGTCACATAAAGGAAAAGGGGATGATAAACGTCAAAATATTGCTAAATTCGATGATTTTTCGTACGAAACAAAATGCAAGAAAACTTGCTTAAAATGCAATATTATGCGAAATTCTGAGATTTGAAGGCCAAATCACATATCGTGATACTACATGAAATAGTATCGAAATATTGGTAAAAATGAATATATTTACGTAATATCAAACTACATGAAAAACGTGAAAAAAGTCAATATTTAACCATATTTGAGGATTTTAACTTCAAATCATAGAGCGAGGTTTCGTATTATTTAGATCCAAGAAAAGACATATGACAATGTTGTTTCCAATACAAATGATAAAAATCAATGTGTTTTCATTAGTATTAACTAAAATGTTCCTGATTTTCCGTTTATATTACCGATGGAAGATGTACACGAAAATCGCTCTATTCCGGCTGAAACGTCGATATATGCAATAAAAACCGAACTTCTCCCCTTTTCAATATCTTACTCAGTATTTTAACGAGAAACAAATAGATGATTGAAAATGAAGTATTTAAGGTTATTATCTAATCAATTATGTGTTTGCATCATTTTTATCGTATATATATGAATTAATACCCATAGACTGAAAATTCACAAAAACGTGGAAAACGGCAAAATATTGCCTAATTCGATGATATTTTGTTTAAGTCACATAAAGGAAAAGGGGATGATAAACGTCAAAATATTGCTAAATTCGATGATTTTTCGTACGAAACAAAATGCAAGAAAACTTGCTTAAAATGCAATATTATGCGAAATTCTGAGATTTGAAGGCCAAATCACATATCGTGATACTACATGAAATAGTATCGAAATATTGGTAAAAATGAATATATTTACGTAATATCAAACTACATGAAAAACGTGAAAAAAGTCAATATTTAACCATATTTGAGGATTTTAACTTCAAATCATAGAGCGAGGTTTCGTATTATTTAGATCCAAGAAAAGACATATGACAATGTTGTTTCCAATACAAATGATAAAAATCAATGTGTTTTCATTAGTATTAACTAAAATGTTCCTGATTTTCCGTTTATATTACCGATGGAAGATGTACACGAAAATCGCTCTATTCCGGCTGAAACGTCGATATATGCAATAAAAACCGAACTTCTCCCCTTTTCAATATCTTACTCAGTATTTTAACGAGAAACAAATAGATGATTGAAAATGAAGTATTTAAGGTTATTATCTAATCAATTATGTGTTTGCATCATTTTTATCGTATATATATGAATTAATACCCATAGACTGAAAATTCACAAAAACGTGGAAAAACGGCAAAATATTGCCTAATTCGATGATATTTTGTTTAAGTCACATAAAGGAAAAGGGGATGATAAACGTCAAAATATTGCTAAATTCGATGATTTTTCGTACGAAACAAAATGCAAGAAAACTTGCTTAAAATGCAATATTATGCGAAATTCTGAGATTTGAAGGCCAAATCACATATCGTGATACTACATGAAATAGTATCGAAATATTGGTAAAAATGAATATATTTACGTAATATCAAACTACATGAAAAACGTGAAAAAAGTCAATATTTAACCATATTTGAGGATTTTAACTTCAAATCATAGAGCGAGGTTTCGTATTATTTAGATCCAAGAAAAGACATATGACAATGTTGTTTCCAATACAAATGATAAAAATCAATGTGTTTTCATTAGTATTAACTAAAATGTTCCTGATTTTCCGTTTATATTACCGATGGAAGATGTACACGAAAATCGCTCTATTCCGGCTGAAACGTCGATATATGCAATAAAAACCGAACTTCTCCCCTTTTCAATATCTTACTCAGTATTTTAACGAGAAACAAATAGATGATTGAAAATGAAGTATTTAAGGTTATTATCTAATCAATTATGTGTTTGCATCATTTTTATCGTATATATATGAATTAATACCCATAGACTGAAAATTCACAAAAACGTGGAAAAACGGCAAAATATTGCCTAATTCGATGATATTTTGTTTAAGTCACATAAAGGAAAAGGGGATGATAAACGTCAAAATATTGCTAAATTCGATGATTTTTCGTACGAAACAAAATGCAAGAAAACTTGCTTAAAATGCAATATTATGCGAAATTCTGAGATTTGAAGGCCAAATCACATATCGTGATACTACATGAAATAGTATCGAAATATTGGTAAAAATGAATATATTTACGTAATATCAAACTACATGAAAAACGTGAAAAAAGTCAATATTTAACCATATTTGAGGATTTTAACTTCAAATCATAGAGCGAGGTTTCGTATTATTTAGATCCAAGAAAAGACATATGACAATGTTGTTTCCAATACAAATGATAAAAATCAATGTGTTTTCATTAGTATTAACTAAAATGTTCCTGATTTTCCGTTTATATTACCGATGGAAGATGTACACGAAAATCGCTCTATTCCGGCTGAAACGTCGATATATGCAATAAAAACCGAACTTCTCCCCTTTTCAATATCTTACTCAGTATTTTAACGAGAAACAAATAGATGATTGAAAATGAAGTATTTAAGGTTATTATCTAATCAATTATGTGTTTGCATCATTTTTATCGTATATATATGAATTAATACCCATAGACTGAAAATTCACAAAAACGTGGAAAACGGCAAAATATTGCCTAATTCGATGATATTTTGTTTAAGTCACATAAAGGAAAAGGGGATGATAAACGTCAAAATATTGCTAAATTCGATGATTTTTCGTACGAAACAAAATGCAAGAAAACTTGCTTAAAATGCAATATTATGCGAAATTCTGAGATTTGAAGGCCAAATCACATATCGTGATACTACATGAAATAGTATCGAAATATTGGTAAAAATGAATATATTTACGTAATATCAAACTACATGAAAAACGTGAAAAAAGTCAATATTTAACCATATTTGAGGATTTTAACTTCAAATCATAGAGCGAGGTTTCGTATTATTTAGATCCAAGAAACCAATACTAACACCTCAACACGGAAGACGAACGGGGGGAGGAGTACTGAATAATTAAGAGCACTATGTCACTAGGGCAAA
>NW_025560514.1:0-7500 GCF_020424385.1 Procambarus clarkii
TTGCTACACTGACACATGTGTTGCGTCAGGTGTTCTGGTGAACAGGGATGAACGTCAGGTGTTCTGGTGAACAGTGATGAACGTCAGGTGTTCTGGTGAACAGTGATGAACGTCAGGTGTTCTGGTGAACAGGGATGAACGTCAGGTGTTCTGGTGAACAGGGATGAACGTCAGGTGTTCTGGTGAACAGTGATGAACGTCAGGTGTTCTGGTGAACAGTGATGAACGTCAGGTGTTCTGGTGAACAGGGATGAACGTCAGGTGTTCTGGTGAACAGGGATGAACGTCAGGTGTTCTGGTGAACAGTGATGAACGTCAGGTGTTCTGGTGAACAGTGATGAACGTCAGGTGTTCTGGTGAACAGTGATGAACGTCAGGTGTTCTGGTGAACAGTGATGAACGTCAGGTGTTCTGGTGAACAGTGATGAACGTCAGGTGTTCTGGTGAACAGGGATGAACGTCAGGTGTTCTGGTGAACAGTGATGAACGTCAGGTGTTCTGGTGAACAGTGATGAACGTCAGGTGTTCTGGTGAACAGGGATGAACGTCAGGTGTTCTGGTGAACAGTGATGAACGTCAGGTGTTCTGGTGAACAGTGATGAATGTCCGGTGTTCTGGTGAACAGTGATGAACGTCAGGTGTTCTGGCGAACAAGGATGAGTGTGTTTGGGAACAACCAGGCTATGGTCGTTTGTATTGAACTGTTTATAGACAATCGTGAGTAGTGAGGTGTGTGTGTGTTCTGTGGATCGTATAAAGTGAAGACTCGGTCAAAATGTTCCCAATTGAAAGAATCGGTCAAAATGTTCTCAATTGGATGACTCGGTCAAAATGTTCTCAATTGGATGACTCGGTCAAAATGTTCCCAATTGAAAGACTCGGTCAAAATGTTCCCAATTGAAAGACTCGGTCAAAATTTTCTCAATTGAAAGACTCGGTCAAAATGTTCCCAACCTGAAAGACTCGATCAAAATCTTCACTCTTACCTGAACCGTTCTATATCTTCCCTATTTGCTGAATCTCCTGAAATCTTCCTTAACCCTTTGAATGCCTGTAAATCTTTCCAGTCAGCTGACTCCCTGTCAGCTGACTCCCTGTCAGCTGACAAGTGCGAGAATATGCCGGGATAACTCAGTGTTTGTCAACAAAGCCAGGTAAAACAACTACCTGCTGCTTAATTATATCACACAAAACACAAATTGGGTTTCTGCTAATGGCGTAGTAATAGCCATCGAATACCTGTTTAACCTGCATATTATACCTGTATTAAACAGGTATATATTATTCCTGTATTAAACAGGTATATATTATACCTGTATTAAACAGTTATATATTATTCCTGTATTAAACAGGTATATATTATACCTGTATTAAACAGGTATATATTATACCTGTATTAAACAGGTATATATTATACCTGTATTAAACAGTATATATTATACCTGTATTAAACAGGTATATATTATACCTGTATTAAACAGGTATATATTATACCTGTATTAAACAGGTATATATTATTCCTGTATTAAACAGGTATATATTATACCTGTATTAAACAGGTATAATATACCTGTTTAATACTGGGGTATTAAAGTTAAACTTGTTGGGAGTGTTCAGTACCCTGTCAATTGAACACTCTGAACTGAAGACAAAAGTTATGGGTTTTGAATAATACACACACACACACACACTCTATTTGCAGAGGGCTACAAGACAATCTCTTTCAAGAGGTAATCAAAACAATTTCTTTCACAAGATGAAGAAAACAATCTTGTTTCAAGAGGTAAAACAGACCAGTCTCTTTTAATAGGAAAATGAAACAACCTATCGCTACCTGTTAATGGATGCCCCCCGCTATTAACGACAAAAACTGAAGAAACTGGAAATTGTGATTTTTGAAAAGTTATGATATATATATTGCTGAGGTAAATCTATACAGTTTGTTTCCACAAATCTGGAACCATGTCCAATACATCATGGAACCATGTCCAATACATCATGGAACCATGTCCAATACATCATGGAACCATGTCCAATACATCATGGAACCATGTCAAATACATCATGGAACCATGCCTTGTACATCATAGAACCAAGTCCAATACATCATGGAACCAAGTCCTATGTGGCTGGATCAACATAAAAGTCTTCACTTGGCTTATTTTCCAGTATGACGATGTTTTAACATCAGTCCTCATCACCGTGACTGATGTTAAGTGTGGTGGTGTTCCATACCTACTGGGCACGGTTCCAGACCTGCTGGGCACGGTTCCAGACCTACTGGGCACGGTTCCAGACCTGCTGGCCACGGTTCCAGACCTACTGGGCACGGTTCCAGACCTACTGGGCACGGTTCCAGACCTGCTGGCCACGGTTCCAGACCTACTGGGCACGGTTCCAGACCTACTGGGCATGGTTCCAGACCTACTGGGCACGGTTCCAGACCTGCTGGCCACGGTTCCAGACCTACTGGGCATGGTTCCAGACCTACTGGGCATGGTTCCAGACCTGCTGGCCACGATTCCAGACCTACTGGCCTCGGTTCCAGACCTACAGGCCACGGTTCCAGACCTGCTGGCCACGATTCCAGACCTACTGGGCACGGTTCCAGACCTACTGACCACGGTTCCAGACCTACTGGACACGGTTCCAGACCTACTGGCCACGGTTCCAGACCTACTGGCTATGGTTCCAGACCTACTGGCTATGGTTCCAGTCCTACTGGCCACCCTGGACATACAGACATGTAGGCTTAAGACATAGCGCAGTCACATACGCTACGAGACATGACATATGTGACGTGAGTGTGGCTAAATCACGCTTATGCCTACAAATACCTTTATGAAGGCTATGTCTTAGGAGAAGCTTAAGTAAGAAAGCTTCAGACATATGTGTGAGTATCAAACGTACCTCAAACACATGTCTGAAAGGTTCCTGAGATTCTTGACTGAAACATACCACGAAGTAAATCAGTAATAAATTGGTCAGAAATTGGTGTATATGTCCGTGGTTAAGTTTCCGTAACTTTGATATATATATATGGTCAAACTTCTAGTTCTCATTAAATTACACACACACACAAACACACACACACACAGACACACACACACACACACACACACACACAGACACAGACACACACACACACGCACACGCACAAAGCCAGCAAATACTGAAGAGGATAATACAGGGCCGTTGCATCAATCCTTTCAATACACTCTGAGAGTGAATACAGGAAGATATGTATTCTGGACATTCTCATACGTGTTGCACCTCCAAAGGATACCTGATCAACCAGGCTGTGACTCATACGTCAGGCTGCAAGCAACCACGTCCAACAGCCTGGTTGATCAGTCCGGCAACCAGGAGGCCTGGTCGACGACCGGGCCGCGGGGACGCTAAGCCCCGGAAGCACCTCAAGGTCAAGGTAAGGTAGCTATACACCCAAAGGGACGGTCTCGCAAGACCACAGGGCTGGCGAGACCGTTCCAAAGACTGGAAAAACGTTTAAAAGGCTGAAAAAACCTGTTCAAAAAGACCGTTCAAAGACTGAAAAGATCGATCCAAGCCAGGAAATATTTTCCCCCAAAGACTGGAAACAACCATGTTCCCAAAACACTGAAAAAGACTATCCCTCATAAAAGACTGGAAAAGACTATCCCTCATAAAAGACTGGAAAAGACCACTTCCCCCAAAACTGGAAAATACCCCCCTCCAAAATACCACAAAGACCATCCTCCCCCCCCCCCTACAGAAAAAAGAAACCCCTTCTATAGAAACCCCTTCAGATACCCCGGGCGAAGAAGGGAGAGAGAGAGACAGATAGATATATAGAGAGAGAGAGTGAAAGAGAGAGAGAGAGAGAGAGAGAGAGAGAGAGAGAGAGAGAGAGAGAGAGAGAGAGAGAGAGAGAGAGATAGAGTCAACCCCCCCCCCATCTTACATTACAGCACCAAGGGTATATTGATGATCACCTCAAAGCGACGCCACACTGGTGGGCGGCGGGGGTGGATCAAGGCGACTGTAGTGAGACGCAGAGTAATATAGGCCCGTCAACAGCGTATCGTGCGGGCAGGGCCACCAGGAGAGGGGATAAAACCCGTATGTATATACAGAAGTAAAAAAAAAAAACCCTGAGTGCTATTTTGGAAAGGTGCTATAGTTGTTGTTGTTGTTGTTGTTGTTGTTGTTGATGATGATGAATGGATTGACATATAAGAGAAGAAAAGGATTACTTATATGGGGGGGGGGGAATGAATTTCTATATATTGGGGGAATGAAATGTTATATATTGGGGAATGAATTGCTATATATATTTGGGAGAGAATGGATTTGCTATATATTGGGGGAATGGAGTGTTATATATTGGTGGGAATGGATTGCTAAATAAAATGGTAATGGATTGCAATATATGGGGAATGGATTGCAATATATGGGGAATGGATTGTCATCTATGGAAGGAATGGATTGTTTAAAAATGGGAGAAATGGGTTGCCATATATGAGAGAAACGGATTAATCATATATGAGAGGAATGAATTGTCATTCATAGAGGAATAGATTACCATATATTGAGGGGAGTGGGGGAATGAATTGCAATAATAGATTAATGGATAGACACTGTGGTAAGGGAACGCATGGGATGTAATAGGTAAAGGAAGGAGGGAGACCCAAGCACTAATGGGGGTGTGGGGGGCAAGACCCAAGCACTAATGGGGGTGTGGGAGGCAAGACCCAAGCACTAATGGGGGTGTGGGAGGCAAGACCCAAGCACTAATGGGGGTGTGGGAGGCAAGACCCAAGCACTAATGGGGGTGTGGGAGGCAAGACCCAAGCACTAATGGGGGTGTGGGAGGCAAGACCCAAGCACTAATGGGGGTGTGGGAGGCAAGACCCAAGCACTAATGGGGGTGTGGGAGGCAAGACCCAAGCACTAATGGGGGTGTGGGAGGCAAGACCCAAGCACTAATGGGGGTGTGGGAGGCAAGACCCAAGCACTAATGGGGGTGTGGGAGGCAAGACCCAAGCACTAATGGGGGTGTGGGAGGCAAGACCCAAGCACTAATGGGGGTGTGGGAGGCAAGACCCAAGCACTAATGGGGGTGTGGGAGGCAAGACCCAAGCACTAATGGGGGTGTGGGAGGCAAGACCCAAGCACTAATGGGGGTGTGGGAGGCAAGACCCAAGCACTAATGGGGGTGTGGGAGGCAAGACCCAAGCACTAATGGGGGTGTGGGAGGCAAGACCCAAGCACTAATGGGGGTGTGGGAGGCAAGACCCAAGCACTAATGGGGGTGTGGGAGACAAGACCCAAGCACTAATGGGGGTGTGGGAGGCAAGACCCAAGCACTAATGGGGGTGTGGGAGGCAAGACCCAAGCACTAATGGGGGTGTGGGAGGCAAGACCCAAGCACTAATGGGGTGTGTGGGAGGCAAGACCCAAGCACTAATGGGGGTGTGGGAGGCAAGACCCAAGCACTAATGGGGGTGTGGGAGGAAGACCCAAGCACTAATGGGGGTGTGTGGAGGCAAGACCTGACCTTCGGGTCATCACTCCACGTCGCTGACTCATGTGACCAAGGGGGGGGGGGGGTACATCAATCTTAAAAATTACACTTCCTTTGAGACAACTGTTAATGCCCTTGCTTACACTAATTTACTGGTAACTATACTAGTTATCATCGTCAGTACCAACAACCACAGTTGTTGGTACTGGTTGGTACCACATCATCAGTACCAACTAGTTATCACCACCGTCACCAATAACATCATCAACATCACCAACAACATTATCACTATCACCACCATCACCACCGTCACCAACAACATCACCACCGTCACCAACAACATCACCACCGTCACCAACAACATCACCACCGTCACCAACAACATCACCACTATCACCAACAACATCACCATCACCAACAACATCACCACCGTCACCAACAACATCACCACCATCACCAACAACATCACCACCATCACCAACAACATCACCACCGTCACCAACAACATCACCACCGTCACCAACAACATCACCACCGTCACCAACAACATCACCACCGTCACCAACAACATCACCACCGTCACCAACAACATCACCACCGTCACCAACAACATCACCACCGTCACCAACAACATCACCACCGTCACCAACAACATCACCACCATCACCAACAACACCACCATCACCAACAACATCACCACCAACAACATCACCACCAACAACATCACCACCAACAACATCACCACCATCACCAACAACATCATCACCAACAACATCACCATCACCACCAACATCACCATCACCAACAACATCATCACCAACAACATCACCACCATCACCAACAACATCATCACCAACAACATCACCACCACCATCATCACCACCATCCCCAACAACATCACCACCACCATCACCAACAACATCACCACCATCACCATCACCATCACCAACAACATCACCACCATCACCACCACCACCACCACCATCATCACCACCATCACCCATCACCCACCATCATCACCAACAACATCACCACCCACCACACCACCACATCACCACCATCACCACCACCATCATCACCACCATCACCACCACCATCACCACCACCATCACCACCACCATCACCATCACCACCACCATCATCACCACCATCACCACCACCATCACCACCACCATCACCACCACCATCACCACCACCATCACCACCAACATCACCAACAACATCACTACCATCTCTGTTATGAAGATAAATGACCTGACTCGCAACACGCACATAAACAACACTCCACGCAACACGCACATAAACAAGGCTCCTCGCAACACGCACATAAACAAGGCTAATCGCAACACGCACATAAACAAGGCTCCTCGCAAGACGCACATAAACAAGGCTCCTCGCAACACGCACATAAACAAGGCTCCTCGCAACACATAAACAAGGCTCCTCGCAACACACGCACATAAACAAGGCTCCTCGCAACACGCACATAAACAAGGCTCCTCGCAACACGCACATAAACAAGGCTCCTCGCAACACGCACATAAACAAGGCTCCTCGCAACACGCACATAAACAAGGCTCCTCGCAAGACGCACATAAACAAGGCTCCTCGCAACACGCACATAAACAAGGCTCCTCGCAACACGCACATAAACAAGGCTCCTCGCAACACGCACATAAACAAGGCTCCTCGCAACACGCACATAAACAACACTCCTCGCAACACGCACATAAACAAGGCTCCTCGCAAGACACACATAAACAAGGCTCCTCGCAACACGCACATAAACAAGGCTCCTCGCAACACGCACATAAACAAGGCTCCTCGCAACACGCACATAAACAAGGCTCCTCGCAAGACGCACATAAACAAGGCTCCTCGCAACACGCACATAAACAAGGCTCCTCGCAACACGCACATAAACAAGGCTCCTCGCAAGACGCACATAAACAAGGCTCCTCGCAACACGCACATAAACAAGGCTCCTCGCAAGA
>NW_025560514.1:12500-23009 GCF_020424385.1 Procambarus clarkii
CTCCCCCATAATGCTCTCATCTCCCCTCACACTACCATGATGCTCCCATCTCCCCCTCACACTTCCCATGATGCTCTCATCTCCCCTCACACTACCATGATGCTCTCATCTCCCCTCACACTACCTGCTCCACAAACCACAGATACCCACACCCCCAGCCCCACAAACCACAGATACCCACACCCCCAGCCCCACAAACCACAGATACCCACACCCCCAGCTCCACAGACCACAGACACCCACACTCCCAGCCCCACAAACCACAGATACCCACACCCCGAGCCCCACAGACCACAACCACCCACACCCCCACAGACCAAAGCCACCCCCCCCCCAGCAGTAAATCTGTTCACAGTGAATTCTTCCCTCTCTTTGTCCACACAGCCTATCTCTGCTCCCCCCCTCCCCCCACCACCCACAAAATCATGCCTTCTCGCCCACGATGCCACCACCTCCCCCCTGCCCTTGCTCCGCCCACAACAATGCCTAGTCGCCCACAGGAGCGTCGCCCACATCTGGCAGACTCTCCATGCCCCCACACGTTCAGCCTGGCCTCTTACCAGGCTTGCGGCCGGCCGCCTCCAGCCTCACCTGGTACCAGCACTCAGCTGCCATCACCCTCTCTCATCTTGCTCCTCCCGCTCCATGTCTCTCTTCCACGGTCCCCCACCATCCCCCTCCACCACCCACTCTACTCTCTCCCCCGCCCCCTCCTCCACGCCACCCACAACACCACCCACACTGCTCCTTTCATCTCCCGAAGAAAAGATTCGCGTCCAGCCTCCACGAGTACCTGCACCGTGATGGCGTCCTGGAAACACCTGACCAGCATCTCAGGTCGCGAGATCCTTCACGCGGGAGACTGTTCCACCAAACTATTTTGTTTCTATCCTACTGATGTACAGGATCCCTTAACCACTCGACCATCACGACCGGACGAAGAGGATGGTAGCCGAGGCTAATTCCCCATCCGGTCGACCATCATTGATGGTCGACTGGTTAAGGGATCCTCTACATCAGTTGCAGAGTGCTTCTGGCAGTATGGGTTCGAGTCACTTTTGGGGTGTGAGTTTTCAGTTGCATATATGCCTGGAGACCGTTCAGGCTTGTTCGCATATATATATATATATATATATATATATATATATATATATATATATATATATATATATATATATATATATATATATATATGTCGTACCTAGTAGCCAGAACGCACTTCTCGGCGTACTATGCAAGGCCCGATTTGCCTAATAAGCCAAGTTTTCATGAATTAATTGTTTTTTCGACTACCTAACCTACCTAACCTAACCTAACCTAACTTTTCGGCTACCTAACCTAACCTCACCTTTAAAGATAGGTTAGGTTAGGTTAGGTAGGGTTGGTTAGGTTCGGTCATATATCTACGTTAATTTTAACTCCAATAAAAAAATTGACCTCATACAAAATGAAATGGGTAGCTTTATCATTTCATAAGAAAATAAATAGACAAAAATATAATAATTCAGGAAAACTTGGCTTATTAGCAAATCGGGTCTTGCATAGTAGGCTGAGAAGTGCGTTCTGGCTACTAGGTACGACATATATATATATATATATATATATGTATATATATATATATATATATATATATATATATATATATATATATATATATATATATATATATATATATATATATATTGGTGTATACTGGCAGCAGGTTTTCTTTTATGCATGTCTCATTGAATATGACCGCATGTTCAGTATTTACTATTTTCTGATTTAGGGCTGCTATCCCTCTTACTAATACTGTTGCATCAGGGTTCAGCTGGAAGAGGAGTTCACCAAAAGTCATGTTGTTTTCAAGGTGAAGAAAAAGAATTAAATAACTGAAGAATGTATTACACTAATTATAAAATCGCACGACGTTTCGAACCTACATGGTTCATTCTCAAGTGATGTTAGGGTACAGAACAATCTATTTTATACTAATAGTGGGTCAGGTGAATACAAATGGATCGAATAATGGGATCAGGTGTAAACAAAGGGTATACATTGTGTAGACATGAAGGAGAAAAGAAGATAAGGATCAGGTTAAATAGGGGTACATACAGAGATTAACTAAGCGTAGTGGGAGCTGTTTGATGAGCAGTGTCTTCTCTGTTGGCATCTTGACGTCCTGGTCTTATTCTTACTCTCATGGTGGGTAGAGTGAATAGTTCCGTAATTTGAGTATTTATGGTAGTTAGTTTTACTTTTATGTGGATTGCTTCAAGAATTTGTAATCTTCTTACATCTTGGGTTTTGTCTATCATACAAGTGTTTTAATTAATTTCACTCACTAATAACAACATTTCTCTTGTTAGGGTGATGTCATGGGCTTGTCTCGTGTGATTCCTGGGGGCACCGGATTGAAGATGGCATGTCAAACGCCTCGTCAGCTTGGTCGACGTCATACCTATGTACTTAGATTGAAGGTTACATCCTTCGTGGGGGCAAGTGTACATGTATACAACGCTTGACTGCTGTAGAGGGTTCTCCGTCGGCTTCGGGCTGTTTTTGATAAGGAGTTCGGAAGTCTTCTTGGTTTTGAAGAATATGATCAGGTCTATGTTTTGGTTAGGATTAATGCTTTTTACTCCTTTGCGGATTAACCTCCTCCTTTACTGTGCGTGGTTGATTCGTAATATAATTTTATTGGAGGTATTGTGGTTTCTGTTCTAGGTTCAGGATTATACCATCGGTCCAAGTGTCTTCTTATAGCAGCGTTTATTTCCGTGCTGCTATATCCGTTGTTCACCAATACCTGTGTTATTCTTTCAAACTCTTTACTCACGTTGCTCCATTCGGAGCAGTGGGTAAGCGCTCGACGAATATAAGCATTGAGAACACTGGCTTACATATATATATATATATATATATATATATATATATATATATATATATATATATATATATATATATATATATATATATATATATATACATACATAGATAAATAGATAGATAAATAGTACACAGACGAGCGATTGAATTATAAATACTTCAATCTATACATTCCCTCAAGTCCGGTAAGTATACAAGTATACAGATTCCAAGGATGGGACAGTGAAAAAAAAATCCAAGTTCATAGCGATAAGGAAGATAACGAGAGATGTATACAATAAAAAGTAAAAACATGAAACCTCGTACACCAAATGGACACAGACATAAAGTAACAGACAAATTGGACCAAAAAAAAAAAAAAATAGAAGCATTCATTCGTCGAATTCAATAGTTCATCCAAGCAGTAATTGGAAACAAAATACACCCCAACACGGATCACAGAAAACCCAGACTTATCTACAATTGGGAAAGAATATACTGATGTATACTACAGAGAGGGGGGGGGTGGGGTGGGGGGAGAGGGGGAGGGGGGGAGGGGGAGGGTAGAGGGAGAGGGGGAGAGGGGGAGGGTAGAGGGGGGGGTGGGGGGGGGGAAGGGGGAGGGTAGAGAGGTGGGGTGGGAGGGGGGGAGGGGGAGGGTAGAGAGGGGGTGGGAGGGGGGAGGGGGAGGGTAGAGAGGTGGGGTGGGAGGGGGGGAGGGGGACGGTAGAGAGGGGGTGGGAGGGGGGTAGGGGGGGTAGAGAGGGGTGGGAGGGGGAGGGTAGAGAGGGGGTGGGGGGGGGGGAGGGGGAGGAGGCCAGATATACAGTCTGGCACATCGATGGGAACGTGGCAGCTGTGGCCCCCAGTCCGCCTCCTCTTTGATCACTGTGGGGGGGGGGGGGAAGTTCCACAAATGTGCCTGAGAGGAAGTTACTTTCCTCTTTGTTGTGTTGGTCCGTGGTGGGAGGTGTTGGTCCGTGGTGGGTGGTGTTGGTCCGTGGTGGGTTGGTCCGTGGTGGGTGGTGTTGGTCCGTGGTGGGTTGGTCCGTGGTGGGTGGTGCTGGTCCGTGGTGGGTTGGTCCGTGGTGGGTGGTGTTGGTCCGTGGTGTTGGTCCGTGGTGGGTGGTGGTGGGTTGGTCCGTGGGTGGGTGGTGTTGGTCCGTGGTGGGTGGTGTTGGTCCGTGGTGGGTTGGTCCGTGGTGGGTGGTGTGGGTGGTCCGTGGTTGGTCCGTGGTGGGTTGGTCCGTGGTGGGTGGTGTTGGTCCGTGGTGGGTTGGTCCGTGGTGGGTTGGTCCGTGGTGGGTGGTGCTGGTCCGTGGTGGGTTGGTCCGTGGTGGGTGGTGTTGGTCCGTGGTGGGTTGGTCCGTGGTGGGTGGTGTTGGTCCGTGGTGGGTGGTGTTGGTCCGTGGTGGTTAGTGTTGGTCCGTGGTGGTTAGTGTTGGTCCGTGGTGGGTAGTGCTGGTCCGTGGTGGTTAGTGTTGGTCCGTGGTGGGTGGTGTTGGTCCGTGGTGGTTAGTGTTGGTCCATGGTGGGTAGTGCTGGTCCGTGGTGGTTAGTGTTGGTCCGTGGTGGGTAGTGTTGCTCCGTGGTGGTTTAGTGTTGGTCCGTGGTGGTTAGTGTTGGTCCGTGGTGGGTGGTGCTGGTCCGTGGTGGTTAGTGTTGGTCCGTGGTGGGTGTGCTGGTCCGTGGTGGTTAGTGTTGGTCCGTGGTGGTTAGTGTTGGTCCGTGGTGGGTGGTGCTGGTCCGTGGTGGTTAGTGTTGGTCCGTGGTGGGCTGTGTTACACACAACGTTGTCAATATTGCGTTAATGTTAGCGTAAGATTTGTACTTATAATCCCACTATACCGTTCTATTTCTAAATTATCTACAGCAGTATACCCAACGACAACACTTATATGGCCTGCAGTGTTGGGAAGACTTGGCCAGTTAAAACATAGCTAGTTTAGACTGGGTTTAAACTTAACTGGTTTACACTTTGAAAACTTAGACGTATTACTGAACGGCGTCGATGGAAGCCAAGATTGCATACACTCTTGTCTCCTATTCCTGTACTAAGACTGAAACTGTCTGAGATGTAACACGAAGCTTGATAACTGATTTTATTGAAAGTTTTTAACTCATGAGTCAAGACATGCTGTATTCAGTCAATACCATTGTTTGTTAAATCATCAAATATACACTAAATTTGATGATTTTATTTGAAATTTATGTTATTTATTAAAAAAATATTTTAAAATTAATTTGTCCACAAAAAAACATTTTTTAATTAATTCATTTAAAACGTGAAATATATTTAAATTTGTTCAGTGTGACTACTATACCCATATTGTTGATGAGAGGTGAAGGTGTTTGGAATATATTGATAGTATGGTAATCTTTTCTGTTACAGTTACTGGAGACAGTTAAACTAGTTCCATTTGCCTCTGGCTACACGTGACAGGCTGACCAGCTGCCTCTGGCTACATGTGACAGGCTGACCAGCTGCCACTGGCTACATGTGACAGGCTGACCAGCTGCCTCTGGCTACATATCACAGGCTGACCAGCTGCCACTGGCTACATATCACAGGCTGACCAGCTGCCACTGGCTACATGTGACAGGCTGACCAGCTGCCTCTGGCTACATGTGACAGGCTGACCAGCTGCCACTGGCTACATATCACAGGCTGACCAGCTGCCACTGGCTACATATCACAGGCTGACCAGCTGCCTCTGGCTACACGTGACAGGCTGACCAGCTGCCTCTGGCTACATATCACAGGCTGACCAGCTGCCTCTGGCTACACGTGACAGGCTGACCAGCTGCCTCTGGCTACATATCACAGGCTGACCAGCTGCCACTGGCTACATGTGACAGGCTGACCAGCTGCCTCTGGCTACATATCACAGGCTGACCAGCTGCCTCTGGCTACATGTCACAGGCTGACCAGCTGCCTCTGGCTACATGTGACAGGCTGACCAGCTGCCTCTGGCTACATGTCACAGGATGACCAGCTGCCTCTGGCTACATGTCACAGGCTAACCAGCTGTCTCTGGCTACATGTGACAGGCTGACCAGCTGCCTCTGGCTACATGTTACAGGCTGACCAGCTGCCTCTGGCTACATGTGACAGGCTGACCACTGCCTCTGGCTACATGTGACAGGCTGACCAGCTGCCTCTGGCTACATGTTACAGGCTGACCAGCTGCCTCTGGCTACATGTGATAGGCTGACCAGCTGCCTCTGGCTACATGAGACAGGCTGACCAGCTGCCTCTGGCTACATGTGACAGGCTGACCAGCTGCCTCTGGCTACATGTGACAGGCTGACCAGCTGCCTCTGGCTACATGTGACAGGACGACCAGCTGCCTCTGGCTACATGTGACAGGACGACCAGCTGCCTCTGGCTACATATCACAGGCTGACCAGCTGCCTCTGGCTACATGTGACAGGCTGACCAGCTGCCTCTGGCTACATGTGACAGGCTGACCAGCTGCCTCTGGCTACATGTCACAGGATGACCAGCTGCCTCTGGCTACATGTCACAGGCTAACCAGCTGTCTCTGGCTACATGTTACAGGCTGACCAGCTGCCTCTGGCTACATATCACAGGCTGACCAGCTGCCACTGGCTACATGAGACAGGCTGACCAGCTGCCTCTGGCTACATGTGACAGGCCGACCAGCTGCCTCTGGCTACATGTGACAGGCTGACCAGCTGCCTCTGGCTACATGTGACAGGACGACCAGCTGCCTCTGGCTACATGTGACAGGACGACCAGCTGCCTCTGGCTACATGTGACAGGACGACCAGCTGCCTCTGGCTACATGTGACAGGCCGACCAGCTGCCTCTGGCTACATGTGACAGGACGACCAGCTGCCTCTGGCTACATGTGACAGGACGACCAGCTGCCTCTGGCTACATGTGACAGGACGACCAGCTGCCTCTGGCTACATGTGACAGGCTGACCAGCTGCCTCTGGCTACATGTGACAGGTTGACCAGCTGCCTCTGGCTACATGTGACAGGACGACCAGCTGCCTCTGGCTACATGTGACAGGACGACCAGCTGCCTCTGGCTACTGACAGGCTACCAGCTGCCTCTGACATGTGCTGACCAGCTGCCTCTGGCTACATGTGACAGGTTGACCAGCTGCCTCCGGCTACATGTGACAAGGCTGACCAGCTGCCTCTGGCTACATATCACAGGCTGACCAGCTGCCTCTGGCTACATGTGTCGGGACGGGCGAGACAGAAAGTGTCAAGTGTCTGGATACATTTGTGTTAGATTACACCCAGGTGGGTACAGGAATAGACACTTTTTTGGTCACCTGTTCCCAGGCTGAAAGCCTTCCCTTCCCCAAAACTCAAGGTAAGCCTCACCCTACAATTGTTTCCTGGATCTCGCCAATCAGTTAACAACTAGGTACTCAATTACTGTCAGGGCGAAGGAGAGCGAACAGGTATAGATGGACGTTCAGACAATCCTCCTTGGATTCGAACCCAATCCAACTGGCACTCACTTTTGAGATGAATACATAAAGAGTATCCACAAGATCTTCTCTGCATACTCTTTATTTTCTTCTTCGAGGCTATGGGTCCCTACACTTGCACCAGAGATGGTACCCCTATATGTAGTTATCTTAATTATCTTCTTATCTTAATTACGTTTCCATAAGTATTTGTAATACCAATTATAAACGTTACTAAGTAAAATACAGCAAAATATGTACCTTTAATAATCTTATACTTACAAACTATGCCAGTAAGCTGAATAAAGTGACCTTTTGACCCTAATAAAGCGACCTTGTGACCCCAATAAAGTGACCTTTTGACCCCAATAAAGCGACCTTTTTGACCCCAATAAAGCGACCTTGTGACCCCAATAAAGTGACCTTTTGACCCCAATTACGTGACCTTTTGACCCCAATAAAGCGACCTTGTGACCCCAATAAAGCGACCTTGTGACTCCAATAAAGCGACCTTGTGACCCCAATAAAGCGACCTTGTGACCCCAATAAAGTGACCTTTTGACCCCAATAAAGCGACCTTGTGACCCCAATAAAGTGACCTTTTGACTCCAATAAAGCTACCTTGTGACCCCCAATAAAGCAACCTTGTGACCCCAATAAAGTGACCTTTTGACCCCAATAAAGCGACCTTGTGACCCCAATAAAGCGACCTTGTGACTCCACTATTGCCTCTCGCCTCCCACTATTGACCTCTGACCTTTGGAAAGCCCTTCTCAAGTGTAATTCCTACGTTATTCACACTATATTGTGCTGTGTTGGAGTGCCATCTTATTCTCGTGATGTGTGCCCAATACACTCTTTTTATTCTGTTCTTGCTTTAAGTCCAGCCACTTGGAGTGGTCGCTAGAGCGAGGGCCTTGCTTCGTACAGAGTCGGTGTTCGATTCCCGATGGTTTAACTGGTTAGACACCGTTCCTTGCCTCTGTCCTTATATCCTAGCTCATTATACTTATATCCCAGCTCCTTGTCCTCATATTTTAGTTTCTTTTCCTCATATCTCAGTTTCATGTCCTCATATCTCGGTGTCCAACAACTTCGGCTGGACGGTAGAGCGACGGTCTCGCCTCATGCAGTTCGGCGTTCAATCCCCGACCGCCCAAGTGGTTGGACACCATTCGTTTCCCACCGTCCCATCCCTAATCCATATCCTTCCACCCTTCCCAGTGTTATATAGTCGTAATGGCTTGGTGCTCCCCCCCCCTGATAATTCCCTCCCTCTCTCCTTGTCCTAATATCCCAGTTCCTTGTTCTCATATTCCATCCTTACCTTATCAAAGCTAAATACTGGAGCGCGGTATAACCAAATATGCTCCAACATACTCACCAGACCTTTTGTTTTCACAACAATATCGAGTTATATTACCGGTATAAATTTCCCCAAATTATAGAGGGAATACCTAAGTATACAACGACCTTGGTATAACCAGCCTACTGGAACCACATTTGGTAGGGAATATATCTCATTATACTCAGGTAGCATATACAAGTACAAGACAAGAATATAACATACTTTAAAAAAATTACATCAAGTGTATTGATATGTATCTGTATTAACATTAATTGTCCCGAACATACGTAAAGCGTTTATTAAAGGCGAGAAAATATACGAAATTGCACGGTTATACTTGGTATATTTTATGCACTGGGGGAGATATACTGCAATTCATTCATTATATTTAGTCGTTATATTGATGGTTTATATATATATATATATTATATATATATATATATATATATATATATATATATATATATATATATAATATATATATATATATATATATATATATATATATATATATATATATATATAAATATATAATATATAATATATATAATAATATATATATATATATATATATATATATATATATATATATATATATATATATAAATAATATATATATATATATAACCTCTATCTCTCCCTGTCTCTCAACAATACTCAACTTTCACGTACCTTTCTCCCTCGCCTGGTACACTCGTCTCCCTGGAAAGTATAAGAGAAAGTTGTGACTATGAGAAAGTTGTGACTATATATCATTATTACCTGTCACTTTAAAAGATTAAAAATTACTACACACACACACCTGACTACACACACACACACACACACACACACACAGCAGAGAGGACCATCTGTTTGGTTCTTTTAATCAACAACAATTATAGGACTCGCTGCCGACCCTACCCCTTTCTGCCCTCTAAGCGCCCCTCTCCCCCCCCCCCCGACGTCAAATGCCCTCAAGCGGGGACTGGATACGTTCAGGTTCGTGTCCCTCTTGAGCGCCAGCTTGGACTCCCTCTTTTCGACTCAACAGTGTGGAGCAAATGTTTTTTTTTTCAAGGAAAGAGAAGGTGAAGAATGAAGGAACAGTGAATGAAGAATGACGGGAGTAAGAAGAGTGAGAGAAGAGAGGGGGGGGGGACGAGAAGTGGGAAAAGGAAAAAAAGAGTGAGAGAAGAATGAAAGAAAATGAATGGAAGAAATAAGCGGAAGGTAACGGGGAAGGATTTAAGAGGTAATAAAGAGCTAAGAGAGTGAGGATAGACAAATGGGAGGATAAGGAAGACACAAGGAGGAAAATGAGAAGAAGAGAGAGACAGGTGAGAGAAAAACAAATACAAATCTGGGAATAAAATATTAAGGAACGGTTAGGCCAGTGGGGGGGGGGTAGAAGTGATTGATAAATTACGAAAAGTATACAAAAAGTGAATGAAAGTGAGAAGAGAGCTTCAATAATTCCTAGTCCGGTCAAATCATCCGAATAAAGCATGCTCTACTGACCCATTGTCCGGTTAAATCATGCTCCAATATTCGTCCGTCCGGTTAAAACATTTTCCAGTGGCCCATAATACGGTTAAGACATGACCCAGTGATCCAAAATCCGGTGTAATCCAGGGACAGTGGATCAGAGATAAAGATAACGAAAACGAAGAAATAGATGCCACCAAAACACTCTATATAACCAGAGTAAAAGAGTTACACAATTAAAAAGAAAACGAGATGCAAAAAATTCGACAAAATGGATTGTGGATTTAGTGGTTCAAAGCTTCTATCTGGCTCATCTCTTCTGCCCATTGCTGAGTTCTTGTCAATCCGTCTTCTGAATATTGGCAAAAAGTACTCGTTGATCAAGCAGTCTGA
>NW_025560515.1:0-30378 GCF_020424385.1 Procambarus clarkii
TACTGAAAACGGCGATGGGTCATATTTTGCCCAAAACCCCCTGCAGTTTTCAAAATGTCTGAAATGTCGGAAATTTGACTCCTGAGCGTGATTTTTGAGCCGAATTCTGACTCTCTGCACCTATTTTCAGTTTCAAATTACGACTTTTTATACCGAAAATATGCCAATTACTGAAAACGGCGATGGGTCATATTTTGCCCAAACCCCCTGCAGTTTTCAAAATGTCTGAAATGTCGGAAATTTGACTCCTGAGCGTGATTTTTGAGCCGAATTCTGACTCTCTGCACCTATTTTCAGTTTCAAATTACGACTTTTTATACCGAAAATATGCCAATTACTGAAAACGGCGATGGGTCATATTTTGCCCAAACCCCCTGCAGTTTTCAAAATGTCTGAAATGTCGGAAATTTGACTCCTGAGCGTGATTTTTGAGCCGAATTCTGACTCTCTGCACCTATTTTCAGTTTCAAATTACGACTTTTTATACCGAAAATATGCCAATTACTGAAAACGGCGATGGGTCATATTTTGCCCAAACCCCCTGCAGTTTTCAAAATGTCTGAAATGTCGGAAATTTGACTCCTGAGCGTGATTTTTGAGCCGAATTCTGACTCTCTGCACCTATTTTCAGTTTCAAATTACGACTTTTTATACCGAAAATATGCCAATTACTGAAAACGGCGATGGGTCATATTTTGCCCAAACCCCCCTGCAGTTTTCAAAATGTCTGAAATGTCGGAAATTTGACTCCTGAGCGTGATTTTTGAGCCGAATTCTGACTCTCTGCACCTATTTTCAGTTTCAAATTACGACTTTTTATACCGAAAATATGCCAATTACTGAAAACGGCGATGGGTCATATTTTGCCCAAAACCCCCTGCAGTTTTCAAAATGTCTGAAATGTCGGAAATTTGACTCCTGAGCGTGATTTTTGAGCCGAATTCTGACTCTCTGCACCTATTTTCAGTTTCAAATTACGACTTTTTATACCGAAAATATGCCAATTACTGAAAACGGCGATGGGTCATATTTTGCCCAAACCCCCTGCAGTTTTCAAAATGTCTGAAATGTCGGAAATTTGACTCCTGAGCGTGATTTTTGAGCCGAATTCTGACTCTCTGCACCTATTTTCAGTTTCAAATTACGACTTTTTATACCGAAAATATGCCAATTACTGAAAACGGCGATGGGTCATATTTTGCCCAAACCCCCTGCAGTTTTCAAAATGTCTGAAATGTCGGAAATTTGACTCCTGAGCGTGATTTTTGAGCCGAATTCTGACTCTCTGCACCTATTTTCAGTTTCAAATTACGACTTTTTATACCGAAAATATGCCAATTACTGAAAACGGCGATGGGTCATATTTTGCCCAAACCCCCCTGCAGTTTTCAAAATGTCTGAAATGTCGGAAATTTGACTCCTGAGCGTGATTTTTGAGCCGAATTCTGACTCTCTGCACCTATTTTCAGTTTCAAATTACGACTTTTTATACCGAAAATATGCCAATTACTGAAAACGGCGATGGGTCATATTTTGCCCAAACCCCCCTGCAGTTTTCAAAATGTCTGAAATGTCGGAAATTTGACTCCTGAGCGTGATTTTTGAGCCGAATTCTGACTCTCTGCACCTATTTTCAGTTTCAAATTACGACTTTTATACCGAAAATATGCCAATTACTGAAAACGGCGATGGGTCATATTTTGCCCAAACCCCCCTGCAGTTTTCAAAATGTCTGAAATGTCGGAAATTTGACTCCTGAGCGTGATTTTTGAGCCGAATTCTGACTCTCTGCACCTATTTTCAGTTTCAAATTACGACTTTTTATACCGAAAATATGCCAATTACTGAAAACGGCGATGGGTCATATTTTGCCCAAACCCCCTGCAGTTTTCAAAATGTCTGAAATGTCGGAAATTTGACTCCTGAGCGTGATTTTTGAGCCGAATTCTGACTCTCTGCACCTATTTTCAGTTTCAAATTACGACTTTTTATACCGAAAATATGCCAATTACTGAAAACGGCGATGGGTCATATTTTGCCCAAACCCCCCTGCAGTTTTCAAAATGTCTGAAATGTCGGAAATTTGACTCCTGAGCGTGATTTTTGAGCCGAATTCTGACTCTCTGCACCTATTTTCAGTTTCAAATTACGACTTTTTATACCGAAAATATGCCAATTACTGAAAACGGCGATGGGTCATATTTTGCCCAAACCCCCTGCAGTTTTCAAAATGTCTGAAATGTCGGAAATTTGACTCCTGAGCGTGATTTTTGAGCCGAATTCTGACTCTCTGCACCTATTTTCAGTTTCAAATTACGACTTTTTATACCGAAAATATGCCAATTACTGAAAACGGCGATGGGTCATATTTTGCCCAAACCCCCCTGCAGTTTTCAAAATGTCTGAAATGTCGGAAATTTGACTCCTGAGCGTGATTTTTGAGCCGAATTCTGACTCTCTGCACCTATTTTCAGTTTCAAATTACGACTTTTTATACCGAAAATATGCCAATTACTGAAAACGGCGATGGGTCATATTTTGCCCAAACCCCCCTGCAGTTTTCAAAATGTCTGAAATGTCGGAAATTTGACTCCTGAGCGTGATTTTTGAGCCGAATTCTGACTCTCTGCACCTATTTTCAGTTTCAAATTACGACTTTTTATACCGAAAATATGCCAATTACTGAAAACGGCGATGGGTCATATTTTGCCCAAACCCCCTGCAGTTTTCAAAATGTCTGAAATGTCGGAAATTTGACTCCTGAGCGTGATTTTTGAGCCGAATTCTGACTCTCTGCACCTATTTTCAGTTTCAAATTACGACTTTTTATACCGAAAATATGCCAATTACTGAAAACGGCGATGGGTCATATTTTGCCCAAAACCCCCTGCAGTTTTCAAAATGTCTGAAATGTCGGAAATTTGACTCCTGAGCGTGATTTTTGAGCCGAATTCTGACTCTCTGCACCTATTTTCAGTTTCAAATTACGACTTTTTATACCGAAAATATGCCAATTACTGAAAACGGCGATGGGTCATATTTTGCCCAAACCCCCCTGCAGTTTTCAAAATGTCTGAAATGTCGGAAATTTGACTCCTGAGCGTGATTTTTGAGCCGAATTCTGACTCTCTGCACCTATTTTCAGTTTCAAATTACGACTTTTTATACCGAAAATATGCCAATTACTGAAAACGGCGATGGGTCATATTTTGCCCAAACCCCCTGCAGTTTTCAAAATGTCTGAAATGTCGGAAATTTGACTCCTGAGCGTGATTTTTGAGCCGAATTCTGACTCTCTGCACCTATTTTCAGTTTCAAATTACGACTTTTTATACCGAAAATATGCCAATTACTGAAAACGGCGATGGGTCATATTTTGCCCAAACCCCCTGCAGTTTTCAAAATGTCTGAAATGTCCGAAATTTGACTCCTGAGCGTGATTTTTGAGCCGAATTCTGACTCTCTGCACCTATTTTCAGTTTCAAATTACGACTTTTTATACCGAAAATATGCCAATTACTGAAAACGGCGATGGGTCATATTTTGCCCAAACCCCCTGCAGTTTTCAAAATGTCTGAAATGTCCGAAATTTGACTCCTGAGCGTGATTTTTGAGCCGAATTCTGACTCTCTGCACCTATTTTCAGTTTCAAATTACGACTTTTTATACCGAAAATATGCCAATTACTGAAAACGGCGATGGGTCATATTTTGCCCAAACCCCCCTGCAGTTTTCAAAATGTCTGAAATGTCGGAAATTTGACTCCTGAGCGTGATTTTTGAGCCGAAATCTGACTCTCTGCACCTATTTTCAGTTTCAAATTACGACTTTTTATACCGAAAATATGCCAATTACTGAAAACGGCGATGGGTCATATTTTGCCCAAACCCCCCTGCAGTTTTCAAAATGTCTGAAATGTCCGAAATTTGACTCCTGAGCGTGATTTTTGAGCCGAATTCTGACTCTCTGCACCTATTTTCATTTTCAAATTACGACTTTTTATACCGAAAATATGCCAATTACTGAAAACGGCGATGGGTCATATTTTGCCCAAACCCCCTGCAGTTTTCAAAATGTCTGAAATGTCCGAAATTTGACTCCTGAGCGCTATTTTTGAGCCGAATTCTTACTCTCTGCATCTATTTTCAGTTTCAAATTACGACTTTTTATACTGAAAATATGCCAATTACTGAAAACGGCGATGGGTCATATTTTGCCCAAACCCCCTGCAGTTTTCAAAATGTCTGAAATGTCCGAAATTTGACTCCTGAGCGTGATTTTTGAGCCGAATTCTGACAATCTCGGCACCTATTTTCATTTTCAAATTACGAATTTTTATACCGAAAATATGCCAATTACTGAAAACGGCGATGGGTCATATTTTGCCCAAACCCCCCTGCAGTTTTCAAAATGTCTGAAATGTCCGAAATTTGACTCCTGAGCGTGATTTTTGAGCCGAATTCTGACTCTCTACACCTATTTTCAGTTTCAAATTACGACTTTTTATGCCGAAAATATGCCAATTACTGAAAACGGCGATGGGTCATATTTTGCCCAAACCCCCCTGCAGTTTTCAAAATGTCTGAAATGTCCGAAATTTGACTCCTGAGCGTGATTTTTGAGCCGAATTCTGACTCTCTGCACCTATTTTCATTTTCAAATTACGACTTTTTATACCGAAAATATGCCAATTACTGAAAACGGCGATGGGTCATATTTTGCCCAAACCCCCTGCAGTTTTCAAAATGTCTGAAATGTCCGAAATTTGACTCCTGAGTATGATTTTTGAGCCGAATTCTGACTCTCTGCACCGATTTTCATTTTCAAATTACGACTTTTTATACCGAAAATATGCCAATTACTGAAACCGGCGATGGGTCATATTTTGCCCAAACCCCCTGCAGTTTTCAAAATGTCTGAAATGTCCGAAATTTGACTCCTGAGCGTGATTTTTGAGCCGAATTCTGACTCTCTGCACCTATTTTCATTTTCAAATTACGACTTTTTATACCGAAAATATGCCAATTACTGAAAACGGCGATGGGTCATATTTTGCCCAAACCCCCTGCAGTTTTCAAAATGTCTGAAATGTCCGAAATTTGACTCCTGAGCGTGATTTTTGAGCCGAATTCTGACTCTCTGCACCTATTTTCATTTTCAAATTACGACTTTTTATACCGAAAATATGCCAATTACTGAAAACGGCGATGGGTCATATTTTGCCCAAACCCCCTGCAGTTTTCAAAATGTCTGAAATGTCCGAAATTTGACTCCTGAGCGTGATTTTTGAGCCGAATTCTGACTCTCTGCACCTATTTTCATTTTCAAATTACGACTTTTTATACCGAAAATATGCCAATTACTGAAAACGGCGATGGGTCATATTTTGCCCAAACCCCCCTGCAGTTTTCAAAATGTCTGAAATGTCCGAAATTTGACTCCTGAGCGTGATTTTTGAGCCGAATTCTGACTCTCTGCACCTATTTTCATTTTCAAATTACGACTTTTTATACCGAAAATATGCCAATTACTGAAAACGGCGATGGGTCATATTTTGCCCAAACCCCCTGCAGTTTTCAAAATGTCTGAAATGTCCGAAATTTGACTCCTGAGCGTGATTTTTGAGCCGAATTCTGACTCTCTGCACCTATTTTCATTTTCAAATTACGACTTTTTATACCGAAAATATGCCAATTACTGAAAACGGCGATGGGTCATATTTTGCCCAAACCCCCTGCAGTTTTCAAAATGTCTGAAATGTCCGAAATTTGACTCCTGAGCGTGATTTTTGAGCCGAATTCTGACTCTCTGCACCTATTTTCATTTTCAAATTACGACTTTTTATACCGAAAATATGCCAATTACTGAAAACGGCGATGGGTCATATTTTGCCCAAACCCCCTGCAGTTTTCAAAATGTCTGAAATGTCCGAAATTTGACTCCTGAGCGTGATTTTTGAGCCGAATTCTGACTCTCTGCACCTATTTTCATTTTCAAATTACGACTTTTTATACCGAAAATATGCCAATTACTGAAAACGGCGATGGGTCATATTTTGCCCAAACCCCCTGCAGTTTTCAAAATGTCTGAAATGTCCGAAATTTGACTCCTGAGCGTGATTTTTGAGCCGAATTCTGACTCTCTGCACCTATTTTCATTTTCAAATTACGACTTTTTATACCGAAAATATGCCAATTACTGAAAACGGCGATGGGTCATATTTTGCCCAAACCCCCTGCAGTTTTCAAAATGTCTGAAATGTCCGAAATTTGACTCCTGAGCGTGATTTTTGAGCCGAATTCTGACTCTCTGCACCTATTTTCATTTTCAAATTACGACTTTTTATACCGAAAATATGCCAATTACTGAAAACGGCGATGGGTCATATTTTGCCCAAACCCCCCTGCAGTTTTCAAAATGTCTGAAATGTCCGAAATTTGACTCCTGAGCGTGATTTTTGAGCCGAATTCTGACTCTCTGCACCTATTTTCATTTTCAAATTACGACTTTTTATACCGAAAATATGCCAATTACTGAAAACGGCGATGGGTCATATTTTGCCCAAAACCCCCTGCAGTTTTCAAAATGTCTGAAATGTCCGAAATTTGACTCCTGAGCGTGATTTTTGAGCCGAATTCTGAATCTCTGCACCTATTTTCATTTTCAAATTACGACTTTTTATACCGAAAATATGCCAATTACTGAAAACGGCGATGGGTCATATTTTGCCCAAACCCCCTGCAGTTTTCAAAATGTCTGAAATGTCCGAAATTTGACTCCTGAGCGTGATTTTTGAGCCGAATTCTGACTCTCTGCACCTATTTTCATTTTCAAATTACGACTTTTTATACCGAAAATATGCCAATTACTGAAAACGGCGATGGGTCATATTTTGCCAAACCCCCCTGCAGTTTTCAAAATGTCTGAAATGTCCGAAATTTGACTCCTGAGCGTGATTTTTGAGCCGAATTCTGACTCTCTGCACCTATTTTCATTTTCAAATTACGACTTTTTATACCGAAAATATGCCAATTACTGAAAACGGCGATGGGTCATATTTTGCCCAAACCCCCCTGCAGTTTTCAAAATGTCTGAAATGTCCGAAATTTGACTCCTGAGCGTGATTTTTGAGCCGAATTCTGACTCTCTGCACCTATTTTCATTTTCAAATTACGACTTTTTATACCGAAAATATGCCAATTACTGAAAACGGCGATGGGTCATATTTTGCCCAAAACCCCCTGCAGTTTTCAAAATGTCTGAAATGTCCGAAATTTGACTCCTGAGCGTGATTTTTGAGCCGAATTCTGACTCTCTGCACCTATTTTCATTTTCAAATTACGACTTTTTATACCGAAAATATGCCAATTACTGAAAACGGCGATGGGTCATATTTTGCCCAAACCCCCTGCAGTTTTCAAAATGTCTGAAATGTCCGAAATTTGACTCCTGAGCGTGATTTTTGAGCCGAATTCTGACTCTCTGCACCTATTTTCATTTTCAAATTACGACTTTTTATACCGAAAATATGCCAATTACTGAAAACGGCGATGGGTCATATTTTGCCCAAAACCCCCTGCAGTTTTCAAAATGTCTGAAATGTCCGAAATTTGACTCCTGAGCGTGATTTTTGAGCCGAATTCTGACTCTCTGCACCTATTTTCATTTTCAAATTACGACTTTTTATACCGAAAATATGCCAATTACTGAAAACGGCGATGGGTCATATTTTGCCCAAAACCCCCTGCAGTTTTCAAAATGTCTGAAATGTCCGAAATTTGACTCCTGAGCGTGATTTTTGAGCCGAATTCTGACTCTCTGCACCTATTTTCATTTTCAAATTACGACTTTTTATACCGAAAATATGCCAATTACTGAAAACGGCGATGGGTCATATTTTGCCCAAACCCCCTGCAGTTTTCAAAATGTCTGAAATGTCCGAAATTTGACTCCTGAGCGTGATTTTTGAGCCGAATTCTGACTCTCTGCACCTATTTTCATTTTCAAATTACGACTTTTTATACCGAAAATATGCCAATTACTGAAAACGGCGATGGGTCATATTTTGCCCAAACCCCCCTGCAGTTTTCAAAATGTCTGAAATGTCCGAAATTTGACTCCTGAGCGTGATTTTTGAGCCGAATTCTGACTCTCTGCACCTATTTTCATTTTCAAATTACGACTTTTTATACCGAAAATATGCCAATTACTGAAAACGGCGATGGGTCATATTTTGCCCAAACCCCCCTGCAGTTTTCAAAATGTCTGAAATGTCCGAAATTTGACTCCTGAGCGTGATTTTTGAGCCGAATTCTGACTCTCTGCACCTATTTTCATTTTCAAATTACGACTTTTTATACCGAAAATATGCCAATTACTGAAAACGGCGATGGGTCATATTTTGCCCAAACCCCCTGCAGTTTTCAAAATGTCTGAAATGTCCGAAATTTGACTCCTGAGCGTGATTTTTGAGCCGAATTCTGACTCTCTGCACCTATTTTCATTTTCAAATTACGACTTTTTATACCGAAAATATGCCAATTACTGAAAACGGCGATGGGTCATATTTTGCCCAAACCCCCCTGCAGTTTTCAAAATGTCTGAAATGTCCGAAATTTGACTCCTGAGCGTGATTTTTGAGCCGAATTCTGACTCTCTGCACCTATTTTCATTTTCAAATTACGACTTTTTATACCGAAAATATGCCAATTACTGAAAACGGCGATGGGTCATATTTTGCCCAAACCCCCCTGCAGTTTTCAAAATGTCTGAAATGTCCGAAATTTGACTCCTGAGCGTGATTTTTGAGCCGAATTCTGACTCTCTGCACCTATTTTCATTTTCAAATTACGACTTTTTATACCGAAAATATGCCAATTACTGAAAACGGCGATGGGTCATATTTTGCCCAAACCCCCTGCAGTTTTCAAAATGTCTGAAATGTCCGAAATTTGACTCCTGAGCGTGATTTTTGAGCCGAATTCTGACTCTCTGCACCTATTTTCATTTTCAAATTACGACTTTTTATACCGAAAATATGCCAATTACTGAAAACGGCGATGGGTCATATTTTGCCCAAACCCCCCTGCAGTTCTCAAAATGTCTGAAATGTCCGAAATTTGACTCCTGAGCGTGATTTTTGAGCCGAATTCTGACTCTCTGCGCCTATTTTCATTTTCAAATTACGACTTTTTATACCGAAAATATGCCAATTACTGAAAACGGCGATGGGTCATATTTTGCCCAAAACCCCCTGCAGTTTTCAAAATGTCTGAAATGTCCGAAATTTGACTCCTTAGCGTGATTTTTGAGCCGAATTCTGACTCTCTGCACCTATTTTCATTTTCAAATTACGACTTTTTATACCGAAAATATGCCAATTACTGAAAACGGCGATGGGTCATATTTTGCCCAAACCCCCCTGCAGTTTTCAAAATGTCTGAAATGTCCGAAATTTGACTCCTTAGCGTGATTTTTGAGCCGAATTCTGACTCTCTGCACCTATTTTCATTTTAAAATTACGAATTTTATACCGAAAATGTGCCAATTACTGAAAACGGCGATAGGTCATATTTTGCCCAAACCCCCCTGCAGTTTTCAAAATGTCTGAAATGTCCGAAATTTGACTCCTGAGCGTGATTTTTGAGCCGAATTCTGACTCTCTGCACCTATTTTCATTTTCAAATTACGACTTTTTATACCGAAAATATGCCAATTACTGAAAACGGCGATGGGTCATATTTTGCCCAAACCCCCCTGCAGTTTTCAAAATGTCTGAAATGTCCGAAATTTGACTCCTGAGCGTGATTTTTGAGCCGAATTCTGACTCTCTGCACCTATTTTCATTTTCAAATTACGACTTTTTATACCGAAAATATGCCAATTACTGAAAACGGCGATGGGTCATATTTTGCCCAACCCCCCTGCAGTTTTCAAAATGTCTGAAATGTCCGAAATTTGACTCGTGAGCGTGATTTTTGAGCCGAATTCTGACTCTCTGAACCTATTTTCATTTTCAAATTACGATTTTTTTTACCGAAAATATGCCAATTACTGAAAACGGCGAGGGGTCATATTTTGCCCAAACCCCCCTGCAGTTTTCAAAATGTCTGAAATGTCCGAAATTTGACTCCTGAGCGTGATTTTTGAGCCGAATTCTGACTCTCTGCACCTATTTTCATTTTCAAATTACGACTTTTTATACCGAAAATATGCCAATTACTGAAAACGGCGATGGGTCATCTTTTGCCCAAACCCCCCTGCAGTTTTCAAAATGTCTGAAATGTCCGAAATTTGACTCCTGAGCGTGATTTTTGAGCCGAATTCTGACTCTCTGCACCTATTTTCATTTTCAAATTACGACTTTTTATACCGAAAATATGCCAATTACTGAAAACGGCGATGGGTCATATTTTGCCCAAACCCCCCTGCAGTTTTCAAAATGTCTGAAATGTCCGAAATTTGACTCCTGAGCGTGATTTTTGAGCCGAATTCTGACTCTCTGCACCTATTTTCATTTTCAAATTACGACTTTTTATACCGAAAATATGCCAATTACTGAAAACGGCGATGGGTCATATTTTGCCCAAACCCCCCTGCAGTTTTCAAAATGTCTGAAATGTCCGAAATTTGACTCCTGAGCGTGATTTTTGAGCCGAATTCTGACTCTCTGCACCTATTTTCATTTTCAAATTACGAATTTTATACCGAAAATATGCCAATTACTGAAAACGGCGATGGGTCATATTTTGCCCAAACCCCCTGCAGTTTTCAAAATGTCTGAAATGTCCGAAATTTGACTCCTGAGCGTGATTTTTGAGCCGAATTCTGACTCTCTGCACCTATTTTCATTTTCAAATTACGACTTTTTATACCGAAAATATGCCAATTACTGAAAACGGCGATGGGTCATATTTTGCCCAAACCCCCTGCAGTTTTCAAAATGTCTGAAATGTCCGAAATTTGACTCCTGAGCGTGATTTTTGAGCCGAATTCTGACTCTCTGCACCTATTTTCATTTTCAAATTACGACTTTTTATACCGAAAATATGCCAATTACTGAAAACGGCGATGGGTCATATTTTGCCCAAAACCCCCTGCAGTTTTCAAAATGTCTGAAATGTCCGAAATTTGACTCCTGAGCGTGATTTTTGAGCCGAATTCTGACTCTCTGCACCTATTTTCATTTTCAAATTACGACTTTTTATACCGAAAATATGCCAATTACTGAAAACGGCGATGGGTCATATTTTGCCCAAAACCCCCTGCAGTTTTCAAAATGTCTGAAATGTCGAAATTTGACTCCTGAGCGTGATTTTTGAGCCGAATTCTGACTCTCTGCACCTATTTTCATTTTCAAATTACGACTTTTTATACCGAAAATATGCCAATTACTGAAAACGGCGATGGGTCATATTTTGCCCAAACCCCCTGCAGTTTTCAAAATGTCTGAAATGTCCGAAATTTGACTCCTGAGCGTGATTTTTGAGCCGAATTCTGACTCTCTGCACCTATTTTCATTTTCAAATTACGACTTTTTATACCGAAAATATGCCAATTACTGAAAACGGCGATGGGTCATATTTTGCCCAAACCCCCTGCAGTTTTCAAAATGTCTGAAATGTCCGAAATTTGACTCCTGAGCGTGATTTTTGAGCCGAATTCTGACTCTCTGCACCTATTTTCATTTTCAAATTACGACTTTTTATACCGAAAATATGCCAATTACTGAAAACGGCGATGGGTCATATTTTGCCCAAACCCCCTGCAGTTTTCAAAATGTCTGAAATGTCCGAAATTTGACTCCTGAGCGTGATTTTTGAGCCGAATTCTGACTCTCTGCACCTATTTTCATTTTCAAATTACGACTTTTTATACCGAAAATATGCCAATTACTGAAAACGGCGATGGGTCATATTTTGCCCAAACCCCCTGCAGTTTTCAAAATGTCTGAAATGTCCGAAATTTGACTCCTGAGCGTGATTTTTGAGCCGAATTCTGACTCTCTGCACCTATTTTCATTTTCAAATTACGACTTTTTATACCGAAAATATGCCAATTACTGAAAACGGCGATGGGTCATATTTTGCCCAAACCCCCTGCAGTTTTCAAAATGTCTGAAATGTCCGAAATTTGACTCCTGAGCGTGATTTTTGAGCCGAATTCTGACTCTCTGCACCTATTTTCATTTTCAAATTACGACTTTTTATACCGAAAATATGCCAATTACTGAAAACGGCGATGGGTCATATTTTGCCCAAACCCCCTGCAGTTTTCAAAATGTCTGAAATGTCCGAAATTTGACTCCTGAGCGTGATTTTTGAGCCGAATTCTGACTCTCTGCACCTATTTTCATTTTCAAATTACGACTTTTTATACCGAAAATATGCCAATTACTGAAAACGGCGATGGGTCATATTTTGCCCAAAACCCCCTGCAGTTTTCAAAATGTCTGAAATGTCCGAAATTTGACTCCTGAGCGTGATTTTTGAGCCGAATTCTGACTCTCTGCACCTATTTTCATTTTCAAATTACGACTTTTTATACCGAAAATATGCCAATTACTGAAAACGGCGATGGGTCATATTTTGCCCAAACCCCCTGCAGTTTTCAAAATGTCTGAAATGTCCGAAATTTGACTCCTGAGCGTGATTTTTGAGCCGAATTCTGACTCTCTGCACCTATTTTCATTTTCAAATTACGACTTTTTATACCGAAAATATGCCAATTACTGAAAACGGCGATGGGTCATATTTTGCCCAAACCCCCTGCAGTTTTCAAAATGTCTGAAATGTCCGAAATTTGACTCCTGAGCGTGATTTTTGAGCCGAATTCTGACTCTCTGCACCTATTTTCATTTTCAAATTACGACTTTTTATACCGAAAATATGCCAATTACTGAAAACGGCGATGGGTCATATTTTGCCCAAACCCCCTGCAGTTTTCAAAATGTCTGAAATGTCCGAAATTTGACTCCTGAGCGTGATTTTTGAGCCGAATTCTGACTCTCTGCACCTATTTTCATTTTCAAATTACGACTTTTTATACCGAAAATATGCCAATTACTGAAAACGGCGATGGGTCATATTTTGCCCAAACCCCCTGCAGTTTTCAAAATGTCTGAAATGTCCGAAATTTGACTCCTGAGCGTGATTTTTGAGCCGAATTCTGACTCTCTGCACCTATTTTCATTTTCAAATTACGACTTTTTATACCGAAAATATGCCAATTACTGAAAACGGCGATGGGTCATATTTTGCCCAAACCCCCCTGCAGTTTTCAAAATGTCTGAAATGTCCGAAATTTGACTCCTGAGCGTGATTTTTGAGCCGAATTCTGACTCTCTGCACCTATTTTCATTTTCAAATTACGACTTTTTATACCGAAAATATGCCAATTACTGAAAACGGCGATGGGTCATATTTTGCCCAAAACCCCCTGCAGTTTTCAAAATGTCTGAAATGTCCGAAATTTGACTCCTGAGCGTGATTTTTGAGCCGAATTCTGACTCTCTGCACCTATTTTCATTTTCAAATTACGACTTTTTATACCGAAAATATGCCAATTACTGAAAACGGCGATGGGTCATATTTTGCCCAAACCCCCTGCAGTTTTCAAAATGTCTGAAATGTCCGAAATTTGACTCCTGAGCGTGATTTTTGAGCCGAATTCTGACTCTCTGCACCTATTTTCATTTTCAAATTACGACTTTTTATACCGAAAATATGCCAATTACTGAAAACGGCGATGGGTCATATTTTGCCCAAACCCCCCTGCAGTTTTCAAAATGTCTGAAATGTCCGAAATTTGACTCCTGAGCGTGATTTTTGAGCCGAATTCTGACTCTCTGCACCTATTTTCATTTTCAAATTACGACTTTTTATACCGAAAATATGCCAATTACTGAAAACGGCGATGGGTCATATTTTGCCCAAACCCCCTGCAGTTTTCAAAATGTCTGAAATGTCCGAAATTTGACTCCTGAGCGTGATTTTTGAGCCGAATTCTGACTCTCTGCACCTATTTTCATTTTCAAATTACGACTTTTTATACCGAAAATATGCCAATTACTGAAAACGGCGATGGGTCATATTTTGCCCAAACCCCCTGCAGTTTTCAAAATGTCTGAAATGTCCGAAATTTGACTCCTGAGCGTGATTTTTGAGCCGAATTCTGACTCTCTGCACCTATTTTCATTTTCAAATTACGACTTTTTATACCGAAAATATGCCAATTACTGAAAACGGCGATGGGTCATATTTTGCCCAAACCCCCTGCAGTTTTCAAAATGTCTGAAATGTCCGAAATTTGACTCCTGAGCGTGATTTTTGAGCCGAATTCTGACTCTCTGCACCTATTTTCATTTTCAAATTACGACTTTTTATACCGAAAATATGCCAATTACTGAAAACGGCGATGGGTCATATTTTGCCCAAACCCCCTGCAGTTTTCAAAATGTCTGAAATGTCCGAAATTTGACTCCTGAGCGTGATTTTTGAGCCGAATTCTGACTCTCTGCACCTATTTTCATTTTCAAATTACGACTTTTTATACCGAAAATATGCCAATTACTGAAAACGGCGATGGGTCATATTTTGCCCAAAACCCCCTGCAGTTTTCAAAATGTCTGAAATGTCCGAAATTTGACTCCTGAGCGTGATTTTTGAGCCGAATTCTGACTCTCTGCACCTATTTTCATTTTCAAATTACGACTTTTTATACCGAAAATATGCCAATTACTGAAAACGGCGATGGGTCATATTTTGCCCAAACCCCCTGCAGTTTTCAAAATGTCTGAAATGTCCGAAATTTGACTCCTGAGCGTGATTTTTGAGCCGAATTCTGACTCTCTGCACCTATTTTCATTTTCAAATTACGACTTTTTATACCGAAAATATGCCAATTACTGAAAACGGCGATGGGTCATATTTTGCCCAAACCCCCCTGCAGTTTTCAAAATGTCTGAAATGTCCGAAATTTGACTCCTGAGCGTGATTTTTGAGCCGAATTCTGACTCTCTGCACCTATTTTCATTTTCAAATTACGACTTTTTATACCGAAAATATGCCAATTACTGAAAACGGCGATGGGTCATATTTTGCCCAAACCCCCCTGCAGTTTTCAAAATGTCTGAAATGTCCGAAATTTGACTCCTGAGCGTGATTTTTGAGCCGAATTCTGACTCTCTGCACCTATTTTCATTTTCAAATTACGACTTTTTATACCGAAAATATGCCAATTACTGAAAACGGCGATGGGTCATATTTTGCCCAAACCCCCTGCAGTTTTCAAAATGTCTGAAATGTCCGAAATTTGACTCCTGAGCGTGATTTTTGAGCCGAATTCTGACTCTCTGCACCTATTTTCATTTTCAAATTACGACTTTTTATACCGAAAATATGCCAATTACTGAAAACGGCGATGGGTCATATTTTGCCCAAACCCCCTGCAGTTTTCAAAATGTCTGAAATGTCCGAAATTTGACTCCTGAGCGTGATTTTTGAGCCGAATTCTGACTCTCTGCACCTATTTTCATTTTCAAATTACGACTTTTTATACCGAAAATATGCCAATTACTGAAAACGGCGATGGGTCATATTTTGCCCAAACCCCCTGCAGTTTTCAAAATGTCTGAAATGTCCGAAATTTGACTCCTGAGCGTGATTTTTGAGCCGAATTCTGACTCTCTGCACCTATTTTCATTTTCAAATTACGACTTTTTATACCGAAAATATGCCAATTACTGAAAACGGCGATGGGTCATATTTTGCCCAAACCCCCTGCAGTTTTCAAAATGTCTGAAATGTCCGAAATTTGACTCCTGAGCGTGATTTTTGAGCCGAATTCTGACTCTCTGCACCTATTTTCATTTTCAAATTACGACTTTTTATACCGAAAATATGCCAATTACTGAAAACGGCGATGGGTCATATTTTGCCCAAACCCCCTGCAGTTTTCAAAATGTCTGAAATGTCCGAAATTTGACTCCTGAGCGTGATTTTTGAGCCGAATTCTGACTCTCTGCACCTATTTTCATTTTCAAATTACGACTTTTTATACCGAAAATATGCCAATTACTGAAAACGGCGATGGGTCATATTTTGCCCAAAACCCCCTGCAGTTTTCAAAATGTCTGAAATGTCCGAAATTTGACTCCTGAGCGTGATTTTTGAGCCGAATTCTGACTCTCTGCACCTATTTTCATTTTCAAATTACGACTTTTTATACCGAAAATATGCCAATTACTGAAAACGGCGATGGGTCATATTTTGCCCAAACCCCCTGCAGTTTTCAAAATGTCTGAAATGTCCGAAATTTGACTCCTGAGCGTGATTTTTGAGCCGAATTCTGACTCTCTGCACCTATTTTCATTTTCAAATTACGACTTTTTATACCGAAAATATGCCAATTACTGAAAACGGCGATGGGTCATATTTTGCCCAAACCCCCTGCAGTTTTCAAAATGTCTGAAATGTCCGAAATTTGACTCCTGAGCGTGATTTTTGAGCCGAATTCTGACTCTCTGCACCTATTTTCATTTTCAAATTACGACTTTTTATACCGAAAATATGCCAATTACTGAAAACGGCGATGGGTCATATTTTGCCCAAACCCCCTGCAGTTTTCAAAATGTCTGAAATGTCCGAAATTTGACTCCTGAGCGTGATTTTTGAGCCGAATTCTGACTCTCTGCACCTATTTTCATTTTCAAATTACGACTTTTTATACCGAAAATATGCCAATTACTGAAAACGGCGATGGGTCATATTTTGCCCAAACCCCCTGCAGTTTTCAAAATGTCTGAAATGTCCGAAATTTGACTCCTGAGCGTGATTTTTGAGCCGAATTCTGACTCTCTGCACCTATTTTCATTTTCAAATTACGACTTTTTATACCGAAAATATGCCAATTACTGAAAACGGCGATGGGTCATATTTTGCCCAAAACCCCCTGCAGTTTTCAAAATGTCTGAAATGTCCGAAATTTGACTCCTGAGCGTGATTTTTGAGCCGAATTCTGACTCTCTGCACCTATTTTCATTTTCAAATTACGACTTTTTATACCGAAAATATGCCAATTACTGAAAACGGCGATGGGTCATATTTTGCCCAAACCCCCTGCAGTTTTCAAAATGTCTGAAATGTCCGAAATTTGACTCCTGAGCGTGATTTTTGAGCCGAATTCTGACTCTCTGCACCTATTTTCATTTTCAAATTACGACTTTTTATACCGAAAATATGCCAATTACTGAAAACGGCGATGGGTCATATTTTGCCCAAACCCCCTGCAGTTTTCAAAATGTCTGAAATGTCCGAAATTTGACTCCTGAGCGTGATTTTTGAGCCGAATTCTGACTCTCTGCACCTATTTTCATTTTCAAATTACGACTTTTTATACCGAAAATATGCCAATTACTGAAAACGGCGATGGGTCATATTTTGCCCAAACCCCCTGCAGTTTTCAAAATGTCTGAAATGTCCGAAATTTGACTCCTGAGCGTGATTTTTGAGCCGAATTCTGACTCTCTGCACCTATTTTCATTTTCAAATTACGACTTTTTATACCGAAAATATGCCAATTACTGAAAACGGCGATGGGTCATATTTTGCCCAAACCCCCTGCAGTTTTCAAAATGTCTGAAATGTCCGAAATTTGACTCCTGAGCGTGATTTTTGAGCCGAATTCTGACTCTCTGCACCTATTTTCATTTTCAAATTACGACTTTTTATACCGAAAATATGCCAATTACTGAAAACGGCGATGGGTCATATTTTGCCCAAACCCCCTGCAGTTTTCAAAATGTCTGAAATGTCCGAAATTTGACTCCTGAGCGTGATTTTTGAGCCGAATTCTGACTCTCTGCACCTATTTTCATTTTCAAATTACGACTTTTTATACCGAAAATATGCCAATTACTGAAAACGGCGATGGGTCATATTTTGCCCAAACCCCCTGCAGTTTTCAAAATGTCTGAAATGTCCGAAATTTGACTCCTGAGCGTGATTTTTGAGCCGAATTCTGACTCTCTGCACCTATTTTCATTTTCAAATTACGACTTTTTATACCGAAAATATGCCAATTACTGAAAACGGCGATGGGTCATATTTTGCCCAAACCCCCTGCAGTTTTCAAAATGTCTGAAATGTCCGAAATTTGACTCCTGAGCGTGATTTTTGAGCCGAATTCTGACTCTCTGCACCTATTTTCATTTTCAAATTACGACTTTTTATACCGAAAATATGCCAATTACTGAAAACGGCGATGGGTCATATTTTGCCCAAACCCCCTGCAGTTTTCAAAATGTCTGAAATGTCCGAAATTTGACTCCTGAGCGTGATTTTTGAGCCGAATTCTGACTCTCTGCACCTATTTTCATTTTCAAATTACGACTTTTTATACCGAAAATATGCCAATTACTGAAAACGGCGATGGGTCATATTTTGCCCAAACCCCCTGCAGTTTTCAAAATGTCTGAAATGTCCGAAATTTGACTCCTGAGCGTGATTTTTGAGCCGAATTCTGACTCTCTGCACCTATTTTCATTTTCAAATTACGACTTTTTATACCGAAAATATGCCAATTACTGAAAACGGCGATGGGTCATATTTTGCCCAAACCCCCTGCAGTTTTCAAAATGTCTGAAATGTCCGAAATTTGACTCCTGAGCGTGATTTTTGAGCCGAATTCTGACTCTCTGCACCTATTTTCATTTTCAAATTACGACTTTTTATACCGAAAATATGCCAATTACTGAAAACGGCGATGGGTCATATTTTGCCCAAACCCCCTGCAGTTTTCAAAATGTCTGAAATGTCCGAAATTTGACTCCTGAGCGTGATTTTTGAGCCGAATTCTGACTCTCTGCACCTATTTTCATTTTCAAATTACGACTTTTTATACCGAAAATATGCCAATTACTGAAAACGGCGATGGGTCATATTTTGCCCAAACCCCCTGCAGTTTTCAAAATGTCTGAAATGTCCGAAATTTGACTCCTGAGCGTGATTTTTGAGCCGAATTCTGACTCTCTGCACCTATTTTCATTTTCAAATTACGACTTTTTATACCGAAAATATGCCAATTACTGAAAACGGCGATGGGTCATATTTTGCCCAAACCCCCCTGCAGTTTTCAAAATGTCTGAAATGTCCGAAATTTGACTCCTGAGCGTGATTTTTGAGCCGAATTCTGACTCTCTGCACCTATTTTCATTTTCAAATTACGACTTTTTATACCGAAAATATGCCAATTACTGAAAACGGCGATGGGTCATATTTTGCCCAAAACCCCCTGCAGTTTTCAAAATGTCTGAAATGTCCGAAATTTGACTCCTGAGCGTGATTTTTGAGCCGAATTCTGACTCTCTGCACCTATTTTCATTTTCAAATTACGACTTTTTATACCGAAAATATGCCAATTACTGAAAACGGCGATGGGTCATATTTTGCCCAAACCCCCTGCAGTTTTCAAAATGTCTGAAATGTCCGAAATTTGACTCCTGAGCGTGATTTTTGAGCCGAATTCTGACTCTCTGCACCTATTTTCATTTTCAAATTACGACTTTTTATACCGAAAATATGCCAATTACTGAAAACGGCGATGGGTCATATTTTGCCCAAACCCCCTGCAGTTTTCAAAATGTCTGAAATGTCCGAAATTTGACTCCTGAGCGTGATTTTTGAGCCGAATTCTGACTCTCTGCACCTATTTTCATTTTCAAATTACGACTTTTTATACCGAAAATATGCCAATTACTGAAAACGGCGATGGGTCATATTTTGCCCAAACCCCCTGCAGTTTTCAAAATGTCTGAAATGTCCGAAATTTGACTCCTGAGCGTGATTTTTGAGCCGAATTCTGACTCTCTGCACCTATTTTCATTTTCAAATTACGACTTTTTATACCGAAAATATGCCAATTACTGAAAACGGCGATCTGAAATGTCCGAAATTTGACTCCTGAGCGTGATTTTTGAGCCGAATTCTGACTCTCTGCACCTATTTTCATTTTCAAATTACGACTTTTTATACCGAAAATATGCCAATTACTGAAAACGGCGATGGGTCATATTTTGCCCAAACCCCCTGCAGTTTTCAAAATGTCTGAAATGTCCGAAATTTGACTCCTGAGCGTGATTTTTGAGCCGAATTCTGACTCTCTGCACCTATTTTCATTTTCAAATTACGACTTTTTATACCGAAAATATGCCAATTACTGAAAACGGCGATGGGTCATATTTTGCCCAAACCCCCCTGCAGTTTTCAAAATGTCTGAAATGTCCGAAATTTGACTCCTGAGCGTGATTTTTGAGCCGAATTCTGACTCTCTGCACCTATTTTCATTTTCAAATTACGACTTTTTATACCGAAAATATGCCAATTACTGAAAACGGCGATGGGTCATATTTTGCCCAAACCCCCCTGCAGTTTTCAAAATGTCTGAAATGTCCGAAATTTGACTCCTGAGCGTGATTTTTGAGCCGAATTCTGACTCTCTGCACCTATTTTCATTTTCAAATTACGACTTTTTATACCGAAAATATGCCAATTACTGAAAACGGCGATGGGTCATATTTTGCCCAAACCCCCTGCAGTTTTCAAAATGTCTGAAATGTCCGAAATTTGACTCCTGAGCGTGATTTTTGAGCCGAATTCTGACTCTCTGCACCTATTTTCATTTTCAAATTACGACTTTTTATACCGAAAATATGCCAATTACTGAAAACGGCGATGGGTCATATTTTGCCCAAACCCCCTGCAGTTTTCAAAATGTCTGAAATGTCCGAAATTTGACTCCTGAGCGTGATTTTTGAGCCGAATTCTGACTCTCTGCACCTATTTTCATTTTCAAATTACGACTTTTTATACCGAAAATATGCCAATTACTGAAAACGGCGATGGGTCATATTTTGCCCAAACCCCCCTGCAGTTTTCAAAATGTCTGAAATGTCCGAAATTTGACTCCTGAGCGTGATTTTTGAGCCGAATTCTGACTCTCTGCACCTATTTTCATTTTCAAATTACGACTTTTTATACCGAAAATATGCCAATTACTGAAAACGGCGATGGGTCATATTTTGCCCAAACCCCCTGCAGTTTTCAAAATGTCTGAAATGTCCGAAATTTGACTCCTGAGCGTGATTTTTGAGCCGAATTCTGACTCTCTGCACCTATTTTCAGTTTCAAATTACGACTTTTTATACCGAAAATATGCCAATTACTGAAAACGGCGATGGGTCATATTTTGCCCAAACCCCCTGCAGTTTTCAAAATGTCTGAAATGTCCGAAATTTGACTCCTGAGCGTGATTTTTGAGCCGAATTCTGACTCTCTGCACCTATTTTCATTTTCAAATTACGACTTTTTATACCGAAAATATGCCAATTACTGAAAACGGCGATGGGTCATATTTTGCCCAAACCCCCCTGCAGTTTTCAAAATGTCTGAAATGTCCGAAATTTGACTCCTGAGCGTGATTTTTGAGCCGAATTCTGACTCTCTGCACCTATTTTCATTTTCAAATTACGACTTTTTATACCGAAAATATGCCAATTACTGAAAACGGCGATGGGTCATATTTTGCCCAAACCCCCCTGCAGTTTTCAAAATGTCTGAAATGTCCGAAATTTGACTCCTGAGCGTGATTTTTGAGCCGAATTCTGACTCTCTGCACCTATTTTCAGTTTCAAATTACGACTTTTTATACCGAAAATATGCCAATTACTGAAAACGGCGATGGGTCATATTTTGCCCAAACCCCCTGCAGTTTTCAAAATGTCTGAAATGTCCGAAATTTGACTCCTGAGCGTGATTTTTGAGCCGAATTCTGACTCTCTGCACCTATTTTCAGTTTCAAATTACGACTTTTTATACCGAAAATATGCCAATTACTGAAAACGGCGATGGTCAAAATGTCTGAAATGTCGGAAATTTGACTCCTGAGCGTGATTTTTGAGCCGAATTCTGACTCTCTGCACCTATTTTCAGTTTCAAATTACGACTTTTTATACCGAAAATATGCCAATTACTGAAAACGGCGATGGGTCATATTTTGCCCAAACCCCCCTGCAGTTTTCAAAATGTCTGAAATGTCGGAAATTTGACTCCTGAGCGTGATTTTTGAGCCGAATTCTGACTCTCTGCACCTATTTTCAGTTTCAAATTACGACTTTTTATACCGAAAATATGCCAATTACTGAAAACGGCGATGGGTCATATTTTGCCCAAACCCCCTGCAGTTTTCAAAATGTCTGAAATGTCGGAAATTTGACTCCTGAGCGTGATTTTTGAGCCGAATTCTGACTCTCTGCACCTATTTTCAGTTTCAAATTACGACTTTTTATACCGAAAATATGCCAATTACTGAAAACGGCGATGGGTCATATTTTGCCCAAACCCCCTGCAGTTTTCAAAATGTCTGAAATGTCGGAAATTTGACTCCTGAGCGTGATTTTTGAGCCGAATTCTGACTCTCTGCACCTATTTTCAGTTTCAAATTACGACTTTTTATACCGAAAATATGCCAATTACTGAAAACGGCGATGGGTCATATTTTGCCCAAACCCCCCTGCAGTTTTCAAAATGTCTGAAATGTCGGAAATTTGACTCCTGAGCGTGATTTTTGAGCCGAATTCTGACTCTCTGCACCTATTTTCAGTTTCAAATTACGACTTTTTATACCGAAAATATGCCAATTACTGAAAACGGCGATGGGTCATATTTTGCCCAAACCCCCCTGCAGTTTTCAAAATGTCTGAAATGTCGGAAATTTGACTCCTGAGCGTGATTTTTGAGCCGAATTCTGACTCTCTGCACCTATTTTCAGTTTCAAATTACGACTTTTTATACCGAAAATATGCCAATTACTGAAAACGGCGATGGGTCATATTTTGCCCAAACCCCCTGCAGTTTTCAAAATGTCTGAAATGTCGGAAATTTGACTCCTGAGCGTGATTTTTGAGCCGAATTCTGACTCTCTGCACCTATTTTCAGTTTCAAATTACGACTTTTTATACCGAAAATATGCCAATTACTGAAAACGGCGATGGGTCATATTTTGCCCAAACCCCCCTGCAGTTTTCAAAATGTCTGAAATGTCGGAAATTTGACTCCTGAGCGTGATTTTTGAGCCGAATTCTGACTCTCTGCACCTATTTTCAGTTTCAAATTACGACTTTTTATACCGAAAATATGCCAATTACTGAAAACGGCGATGGGTCATATTTTGCCCAAACCCCCTGCAGTTTTCAAAATGTCTGAAATGTCGGAAATTTGACTCCTGAGCGTGATTTTTGAGCCGAATTCTGACTCTCTGCACCTATTTTCAGTTTCAAATTACGACTTTTTATACCGAAAATATGCCAATTTGCCCAAACCCCCTGCAGTTTTCAAAATGTCTGAAATGTCCGAAATTTGACTCCGAGCGTGATTTTTGAGCCGAATTCTGACTCTCTGCACTATTTTCATTTTCAAATTACGACGTTTTATACCGAAAATATGCCAATTACTGAAAACGGCGATGGGTATATTTTGCCCAAAACCCCTGCAGTTTTCAAAATGTCTGAAATGTCGAAATTTGACTCCTGAGCGTGATTTTTGAGCCGAATTCTGACTCTCTGCACCTATTTTCAGTTTCAAATTACGACTTTTTATACCGAAAATATGCCAATTACTGAAAACGGCGATGGGTCATATTTTGCCCAAACCCCCTGCAGTTTTTTAAAATGTCTGAAATGTCCGAAATTTGACTCCTGAGCGTGATTTTTGAGCCGAATTCTGACTCTCTGCACCTATTTTCATTTTCAAATTACGACTTTTTATACCGAAAATATGCCAATTACTGAAAACGACGATGGGTCATATTTTGCCCAAACCCCCCTGCAGTTTTCAAAATGTCTGAAATGTCCGAAATTTGACTCCTGAGCGTGATTTTTGACCCGAATTCTGACTCTCTGCACATATTTTCATTTTCAAATTACGACTTTTTATACCGAAATTATGCCAATTACTGAAAACGGCGATGGGTCATATTTTGCCCAAACCCCCCTGCAGTTTTCAAAATGTCTGAAATGTCCGAAATTTGACTCCTGAGCGTGATTTTTGAGCCGAATTCTGACTCTCTGCACCTATTTTCATTTTCAAATTACGACTTTTTATACCGAAATTATGCCAATTACTTAAATCGGTGATGGGTCATATTTTGCCCAAACCCCCCCTGCAGTTTTCAAAATGTCTGAAATGTCCGAAATTTGAATTCTGAGCGTGATTTTTGAGCCGAATTCTGACTCTCTGCACCTATTTTCATTTTCAAATTACGACCTTTTATACCGAAAATATGCCAATTACTGAAAACGGCGATGGGTCATATTTTGCCCAAACCCCCCTGCAGTTTTCAAAATGTCTGAAATGTCCGAAATTTGACTCCTGAGCGTGATTTTTGAGCCGAATTCTGTCTCTCTGCACCTATTTTCATTTTCAAATTACCACTTTTTATACCGAAAATATGCCAATTACTGAAAACGGTGATGGGTCATATTTTGCCCAAACCTAAATGCAGTTTTCAAAATGTCGGAAATGTCCGAAATTTGACTCGTGAGCGTGATTTTTGAGCCGAATTCTGACTCTCTGCACCTATTTTCATTTTCAAATTACGACTTTTTATACCGAAAATATGCCAATTACTGAAAACGGCGATGGGTCATATTTTGCCCAAACCCCCCTGCAGTTTTCAAAATGTCTGAAATGTCCGAAATTTGACTCCTGAGCGTGATTTTTGAGCCAAATTCTGACTCTCTGCACCTATTTTCATTTTTAAATTACGACTTTTTATACCGAAAATATGCCAATTACTGAAAACGGCGATGGGTCATATTTTGCCCAAACCCCCCTGCACTTTTCAAAATGTCTGAAATGTCCGAAATTTGACTCCTGAGCGTGATTTTTGAGCCGAATTCTGACTCTCTGCACCTATTTTCATTTTCAAATTACGAATTTTTATACTGAAATTATGCCAATTACTGAAAACGGCGATAGGTCATATTTTGCCCAAACCCCCCTGCAGTTTTCAAAATGTCTGAAATGTCCGAAATTTGACTCCTGAGCGTGAGTTTTGAGCCGAATTCTGACTGTCTTCACCTATTTTCCTTACGACATCACGAATACCTATACCGAAAATATGCCAATTACTGAAAACGGCGATGGGTCATATTTTGCCCAAACCCCCTGCAGTTTTCAAAATGTCTGAAATGTTCGAAATTTGACTCCTGAGCGTGATTTTTGAGCCGAATTCTGACTCTCTGCACCTATTTTCATTATCAAATTACGACTTTTTATACCGAAAATATGCCAATTACTGAAAACGGCGATGGGTCATATTTGCCCAAACCCCCCTGCACTTTTCAAAATGTCTGAAATGTCGGAAATTTGACTCCTGAGCGTGATTTTTGAGCCGAATTCTGACTCTCTGCACCTATTTTCAGTTTCAAATTACGACTTTTTATACCGAAAATATGCCAATTACTGAAAACGGCGATGGGTCATATTTTGCCCAAACCCCCCTGCAGTTTTCAAAATGTCTGAAATGTCGGAAATTTGACTCCTGAGCGTGATTTTTGAGCCGAATTCTGACTCTCTGCACCTATTTTCAGTTTCAAATTACGACTTTTTATACCGAAAATATGCCAATTACTGAAAACGGCGATGGGTCATATTTTGCCCAAACCCCCCTGCAGTTTTCAAAATGTCTGAAATGTCGGAAATTTGACTCCTGAGCGTGATTTTTGAGCCGAATTCTGACTCTCTGCACCTATTTTCAGTTTCAAATTACGACTTTTTATACCGAAAATATGCCAATTACTGAAAACGGCGATGGGTCATATTTTGCCCAAACCCCCCTGCAGTTTTCAAAATGTCTGAAATGTCGGAAATTTGACTCCTGAGCGTGATTTTTGAGCCGAATTCTGACTCTCTGCACCTATTTTCAGTTTCAAATTACGACTTTTCATACCGAAAATATGCCAATTACTGAAAACGGCGATGGGTCATATTTTGCCCAAACCCCCTGCAGTTTTCAAAATGTCTGAAATGTCGGAAATTTGACTCCTGAGCGTGATTTTTGAGCGGAATTCTGACTCTCTGCACCTATTTTCAGTTTCAAATTACGACTTTTTATACCGAAAATATGCCAATTACTGAAAACGGCGATGGGTCATATTTTGCCCAAACCCCCCTGCAGTTTTCAAAATGTCTGAAATGTCGGAAATTTGACTCCTGAGCGTGATTTTTGAGCCGAATTCTGACTCTCTGCACCTATTTTCAGTTTCAAATTACGACGTTTCATACCGAAAATATGCCAATTACTGAAAACGGCGATGGGTCATATTTTGCCCAAACTCCCCTGCAGTTTTCAAAATGTCTAAAATGTCTGAAATTTGACTCCTGAGCGTGATTTTTGAGCCGAATTCTGGCTCTCTGCACCTAATTTCAGTTTCAAATTACGATTTTTATACCGAAAATATGCCAATTACTGAAAACGGCGATGGGTCATATTTTGTCCAAACCCCCCTGCAGTTTTCAAAATGACTGAAATGTCGGAAATTTGACTCCTGAGCGTGACTTTTGAGCCGAAATCTGACTCTCTGCACTTATTTTCAGTTTCAAATTACGACTTTTTATACCGAAAATATGCCAATTACTGAAAACGGCGATGGGTCATATTTTGCCCAAACCCCCTGCAGTTTTCAAAATGTCTGAAATGTCGGAAATTTGACTCCTGAGCGTGATTTTTGAGCCGAAATCTGACTCTCTGCACTTATTTTCAGTTTCAAATTACGACTTTTTACACCGAAAATATGCCAATTACTGAAAACGGCGAAGGGTCATATTTTGCCCAAACCCCCTGCAGTTTTCAAAATGTCTGAAATGTCGGAAATTTGACTCCTGAGCGTGATTTTTGAGCCGAATTTTGACTCTCTGCACCTATTTTCCGTTTCAAATTACGACTTTTTTTTACCGAAAATATGCCAATTACTGAAAACGGCAATGGGTCATATTTTGCCCAAACCCCCCTGCAGTTTTCAAAATGTCGGAAATTTGACTCCTGAGCGTGATTTTTGAGCCGAATTCTGACTCTCTGCACCTATTTTCAGTTTCAAATTACGACTTTTTATACCGAAAATATGCCAATTACTGAAAACGGCGATGGGTCATATTTTGCCCAAACCCCCTGCAGTTTTCAAAATGTCTGAAATGTCGGAAATTTGACTCCTGAGCGTGATTTTTGAGCCGAATTCTGACTCTGCACCTATTTTCAGTTTCAAATTACGACGTTTCATACCGAAAATATGCCAATTACTGAAAACGGCGATGGGTCATATTTTGCCCAAACCCCCCTGCAGTTTTCAAAATGTCTGAAATGTCGGAAATTTGACTCCTGAGCGTGATTTTTGAGCCGAATTCTGACTCTCTGCACCTATTTTCAGTTTCAAATTACGACTTTTTATACCGAAAATATGCCAATTACTGAAAACGGCGATGGGTCATATTTTGCCCAAACCCCCCTGCAGTTTTCAAAATGTCTGAAATGTCGGAAATTTGACTCCTGAGCGTGATTTTTGAGCCGAATTCTGACTCTCTGCACCTATTTTCAGTTTCAAATTACGACTTTTTATACCGAAAATATGCCAATTACTGAAAACGGCGATGGGTCATATTTTGCCCAAACCCCCCTGCAGTTTTCAAAATGTCTGAAATGTCGGAAATTTGACTCCTGAGCGTGATTTTTTAGCCGAATTCTGACTCTCTGCACCTATTTTCAGTTTCAAATTACGACTTTTTATACCGAAAATATGCCAATTACTGAAAACGGCGATGGGTCATATTTTGCCCAAACCCCCCTGCAGTTTTCAAAATGTCTGAAATGTCGGAAATTTGACTCCTGAGCGTGATTTTTGAGCCGAATTCTGACTCTCTGCACCTATTTTCAGTTTCAAATTACGACTTTTATACCGAAAATATGCCAATTACTGAAAACGGCGATGGGTCATATTTTGCCCAAACCCCCCTGCAGTTTTCAAAATGTCTGAAATGTCGGAAATTTGACTCCTGAGCGTGATTTTTGAGCCGAATTCTGACTCTCTGCACCTATTTTCAGTTTCAAATTACGACTTTTTATACCGAAAATATGCCAATTACTGAAAACGGCGATGGGTCATATTTTGCCCAAACCCCCCTGCAGTTTTCAAAATGTCTGAAATGTCGGAAATTTGACTCCTGAGCGTGATTTTTGAGCCGAATTCTGACTCTCTGCACCTATTTTCAGTTTCAAATTACGACTTTTCTATACCGAAAATATGCCAATTACTGAAAACGGCGATGGGTCATATTTTGCAAACCAACCCCCCCTGCAGTTTTCAAAATGTCTGAAATGTCGGAAATTTGACTCCTGAGCGTGATTTTTGAGCCGAATTCTGACTCTCTGCACCTATTTTCAGTTTCAAATTACGACGTTTTATACCGAAAATATGCCAATTACTGAAAACGGCGATGGGTCATATTTTGCCCAAACCCCCTGCAGTTTTCAAAATGTCTGAAATGTCGGAAATTTGACTCCTGAGCGTGATTTTTGAGCCGAATTCTGACTCTCTGCACCTATTTTCAGTTTCAAATTACGACTTTTTATACCGAAAATATGCCAATTACTGAAAACGGCGATGGGTCATATTTTGCCCAAACCCCCTGCAGTTTTCAAAATGTCTGAAATGTCGGAAATTTGATCCTGAGCGTGATTTTTGAGCCGAATTCTGACTCTCTGCACCTATTTTCAGTTTCAAATTACGACTTTTTATACCGAAAATATGCCAATTACTGAAAACGGCGATGGGTCATATTTTGCCCAAACCCACCTGCAGTTTTCAAAATGTCTGAAATGTCGGAAATTTGACTCCTGAGCGTGATTTTTGAGCCGAATTCTGACTCTCTGCACCTATTTTCAGTTTCAAATTACGACTTTTTATACCGAAAATATGCCAATTACTGAAAACGGCGATGGGTCATATTTGCCCAAACCCCCCTGCAGTTTTCAAAATGTCTGAAATGTCGGAAATTTGACTCCTGAGCGTGATTTTTGAGCCGAATTCTGACTCTCTGCACTATTTTCAGTTTCAAATTACGACTTTTTATACCGAAATATGCCAATTACTGAAAACGGCGATGGGTCATATTTTGCCAAAAACCCCCTGCAGTTTTCAAAATGTCTGAAATGTCGGAAATTTGACTCCTGAGCGTTTTTTGAGCCGAATTCTGACTCTCTGCACCTATTTTCAGTTTCAAATTACGACGTTTCATACCGAAAATATGCCAATTACTGAAAACGGCGATGGGTCATATTTTGCCCAAACCCCCTGCAGTTTTCAAAATGTCTGAAATGTCGGAAATTTGACTCCTGAGCGTGATTTTTGAGCCGAATTCTGACTCTCTGCACCTATTTTCAGTTTCAAATTACGACTTTTTATACCGAAAATATGCCAATTACTGAAAACGGCGATGGGTCATATTTTGCCCAAACCCCCTGCAGTTTTCAAAATGTCTGAAATGTCGGAAATTTGACTCCTGAGCGTGATTTTTGAGCCGAATTCTGACTCTCTGCACCTATTTTCAGTTTCAAATTACGACGTTTCATACCGAAAATATGCCAATTACTGAAAACGGCGATGGGTCATATTTTGCCCAAACCCCCCTGCAGTTTTCAAAATGTCTGAAATGTCGGAAATTTGACTCCTGAGCGTGATTTTTGAGCCGAATTCTGACTCTCTGCACCTATTTTCAGTTTCAAATTACGACGTTTCATACCGAAAATATGCCAATTACTGAAAACGGCGATGGGTCATATTTTGCCCAAACCCCCCTGCAGTTTTCAAAATGTCTGAAATGTCGGAAATTTGACTCCTGAGCGTGATTTTTGAGCCGAATTCTGACTCTCTGCACCTATTTTCAGTTTCAAATTACGACGTTTCATACCGAAAATATGCCAATTACTGAAAACGGCGATGGGTCATATTTTGCCCAAACCCCCCTGCAGTTTTCAAAATGTCTGAAATGTCGGAAATTTGACTCCTGAGCGTGATTTTTGAGCCGAATTCTGACTCTCTGCACCTATTTTCAGTTTCAAATTACGACGTTTCATACCGAAAATATGCCAATTACTGAAAACGGCGATGGGTCATATTTTGCCCAAACCCCCCTGCAGTTTTCAAAATGTCTGAAATGTCGGAAATTTGACTCCTGAGCGTGATTTTTGAGCCGAATTCTGACTCTCTGCACCTATTTTCAGTTTCAAATTACGACGTTTCATACCGAAAATATGCCAATTACTGAAAACGGC